>DWJZ01005521.1:0-13964 GCA_018249125.1 Asbolis capucinus | reverse complement strand
AGCTATGTGTGTTTTAAGAATTTAAATGTCACTCGCTATAACGGTGAAGGAAAACTTCGTGAGGAAACCTGCATGCCGGGGAGTTTGCAGAACTCAAAGGTGAAGTCTGCCAACCTGAACTTGGCCAGTGTGGTGGACAATGGCCTTAACCTTCTCATTCAGAGAACAGACTCGTGCTTAATTCTGGGCCGAGATGGGTTGAGATCATCATCATCCCACTGCTGGGCTTCGGTCTCCTCTAACAATGTGACGCATCTAGACCGTACAACATGCGGGTCGTATATAGATAGGTAGACTTCACATACCTTCGAAAATTTTATGGAGAACTCTTCGAAGGGAAAGTTTCATCACGATGTTTTCATTCACCAAAACAAGTGATTAACTTTTTCGATGGATCCAAGTAAAGTCCGTTTTCTTGATAATACTTGTACACACCATATTATAGACCACCACATTATATACCTAAAGCACTAATTTCTTGGACCGGAACAATTTTTCATAATCACAATATGTGAAATTTGTATGCAAATTTTGTCAAGATGAAAAGAAAGGACAAAAATTAAATCTTATGGCCGAATTCAACTGTCTATATCTTATTGATGAGTGAGGCGGTTTATTTCGGATCCGATTTTATATCGTGTGTACGATTTTAGTCGAATTTAAAAATATTATTAATTTCAAATCGATTTGAAAAAAAGGACATTCTCTATTCAATTACTTAGATTTTTTGTTTCATGTTCTTTACTTCATGATTCTTAAATGAGTGTATCGATATTGATGAATTTTTGATCAAAAGCTTGTTTATGCTTGTTATGCTCTCCAATTGGAATTTTTAACGTGAAAATCTTACGTATACAACGTACATACGTACGTACGTTCTGGATCGTTCGGGATCATTCGGAAGTCTCCGGATATGTTCGCACGATTAAAATTCGTACCAAAACACATTCAAAATGAGCGTAGTCTTTTGTATCCCTACATAATGTGCCTGTTGAATTTATAATACTTTCATTTTCAACTCCTTTTAAATTCGCGCCTTGTTTCATTTCATTTTCTGTTGCTGTTACAGTATTCACTTTTAATTTTCTGTTCCTTTCAAATATTTGTTTTTAGAAACATTTGTTGTAGGGTCTTCCTTTATTTATTGTGCCACGTGTACAGTATCCAATTTTTGGATGTTAAATTATAAACGCAGAGTAGAATCTATTTTGTTTTTTTCCTCTGTAGGCCTTATTACATCAAGATAATTTCAGTCAGAGAAACCGTTCCACAGATGTAAAATTACGAGTAAATAAACATCTTTACATATTGTTCAATACATTGTATACATGTGTGTCCGACCTAGTTACAATTTTACTAGACCCTTTAATATAAGATGATAGTAACAAAGATGAAAAAATCTTAAAAAATCAAAATCTTAGCTTCACTATAAATGTAGAAGGGAAAAAAGGCTTCTTGATATTTACTTATTTATTTAATTATAACAAATAAATATTTCGAAAATTGTAGTACCATCAAAATAATCATTTGAACAAGTTCGAAAACTTACTTAAGTAATATCTCAAAATGTTGCCAACGTTAAAAATCACCGCTTCAGCTTTAAATAGACTGAGTTTATCAACAGTACCAATTGATACAATATACTCTATATTACTGATTCACCGACTGAAATCAGTCGAATGTAACAGAGCCTTTGGTCCTGAAAGATTTTTATAACCTGTATTCATGTTATAGATAACAAATCCTCTTCGACAACGGCTAGAGGAATATTTCCAACACGCGTGGAGCTATACGAATGGCATAGATACTTCGAGCGTGCTCAAAGGATTTCCGGAATGCCTCCAAGCTGACATTTGTCTTCACCTGAATAGAAATCTGCTCGCCAGTTGTGCTGCTTTCGATGGTGCCAGTCCAGGGTGTTTGAGGTATGCAATTATTTTTTTTTATTATCTTTTTATATTACAAAATCATTTCAGCGAAAAATTAAACGTAAAAAAAGTTAACCATGTTTTAGTAGGGTGTTTTTGGAACAGAAGTTGTAGCCTTACGCCACATATTATATAGACGATATTCTACAGATGTATTTGACACAGATACCAAATATTTTAATGTTTCAATATTAAAAAGTTAATGGTCACTGTTGTCAAAAGACATCAATAAATGCATCAAAAAGTAGGAAAGAAAACCTGACTATCACATCAATAATTTACGAACTTTCAACTTCAAATGTTAGTTTTGATCAAATACCTTTTTGATTTACAAACATTTCCCCTAAAATTTCGCGTATTTGATCTTGATATAAATGCATTTTATGATAAGCATTGTGCAGGATTTTTCGTCAGGTTTAGCGAATAATACAATTAGGAAATTTCCTGGAATTTTTCTCAGGATCTTTAAATAAGGCTCGATTTTAATTTATTTATCAAAAAATATTTCAGAGAAATTATATAAAATTACAGATAATATAGAATAATGAAAAAACATAGAGTACTTAATAGTATTTTTTTTTCAGAGCCCTTTCGTTGAGATTTAAAACAACTCACGCACCGCCTGGGGAAACATTGGTCCATCGTGGCGATGTCCTTACATCTTTGTTTTTCATTTCTCGAGGATCTATTGAAATTTTAAAGGACGATATTGTTATGGCTATCTTAGGTGAGTAATACTCATGTTAACAATAAAAAAGTGTTTGTGCAATTTTTCTTATTTTTAACCAGCTGTAGTGTTATTCTGCCATATAAATTACCCACTGTAACCTGTGATCCCACGGGAATATTACCAATGTCCCAGATAAATAATATTCTAAAAGCCACCCTGTTATATAATGTACAATTGTGGCCAACTCCAGTGGTTTTAGTGGTAATTACCCGTAACATAGCCAACATAACTTCTTTAATCTTGATCTTATGTGTTATATAATATCCATAAACTATGTTTAGCTTAAAGACATCATTCTATGTATGTTACGGGTCTTCACGATATATATTTTTCGCGCTGATATTTCAACCCACATGCACGGATGAACTCAGCTGAACTGAACAACATAATGTACACATTCCACAATCGACTTTAAAATCACATAGCTTACCGTTCCTTAATCATGGTATAACGTGCAGGTAAAGACGACATCTTCGGTGAGAACCCTTGCATGTACCCTACTGTTGGAAGGAGCAACTGCAGAGTACGAGCCTTGACATACTGCGACCTTCACCGAGTGCACAGAGATGACCTGCTAGATGTACTCGACTTCTACCCTGAGTTCAGAGCCTCCTTCGTCAATAACCTCGAGATCACTTACAACATGCGAGATGTATGTACCTTATTTACAAGCTTTTATTTAACTTGTATGTTTGTACATTAGTATGTTTGTATATTTGCTTGTCTTGGGTCAAATCGTGCAAAAGTAATCACACACACTTCCTCTTACACTACGGTGCTGAAATTTTGCCTTTTCATCCCGATGCTAATGCATTTTTATGACAAGCATGACCTGATACTACGTTCAGGATTGGCTCCACACAAGGGAACTTCTCAACGGTTAACAATACAGTCATCAAATTTTGTGTTTCTTTGTTTTATGGATCTATAATTAAAGCTTGTGTTTTTAAATATTTTTAATAAACCTTGTTTAAACTAATAATATTCGGGATGTGTGTACCTTACTTAAAAGTAGTAACGAGTATACGAACCATTGTATAATTATGTTTTACATTTTTAAAATATACTTTAAATAATAAATACAATTAATTATGAATAATAATTAAAGTTTTTCTACGGCTAAACTACATACAGAAAAATGATAAAATTTTAGGAGGAACTAGGCGGCATCGAGCCGCGTAGACGGATGCGCTACGAAAATCCCTGCGACGCGCGACTGCTACGCGAGGCCTACGCGCGCACCACGCGCCGCCCGCACACCGAGACGTTTGCCGACAAGGTGGTGCGTGCTATCTGCTTCAATTTTATTTGCACTTACTGATGACGTATGTACTTAGATTTTAACACATACTTCTTACTCTTTAATGAAACTAGACATTTTGTTCAACTTAGTTGTTTTAGGTTTAGATGCATTACATAATTTTAGTAGGAATTATTGTATTTTAGTGAACATTTTACGTATGGGTGAATTAGTGATTTATTAGTTTTATATAGATAACATTAGTGTAGTGTAGACAGATTTAAGGTTTTTTAAACGTTATCTTTAATCATCAATGCAATAAAACTTAATTGAAAATCCCCAAAAATCTAGTTGTCAGAGCCGTGGTGTCATCATGAACACGAATATTATTTTTTCATGTTTAAGTTGCACTGAATGCTTAATATAAATATTAATTGTTTTTATTAACAGGACTCGCAATGTAGCGATGAAGACACGGAGTCGCCAGCCAGTCGCGGCATCCTGGAATTCTCGGCGGACAAAGCTGGTCAAGATGTGACTCCTCTCAACTTTAATTTTAGCAAACAGCGGTCAACCACTCTAAACTCCATCACGGGTGAGCACATATCACTAACATTGGAATGTATAATAAAACCATTTTTAAGTACCTATCATTATTTTTACCTAACATCACAAATGCCCGATGAAACAGGATTACTTTACGAACTTTCTCCTAATTTTATTTAACGACATACCTACTAGACGCTTCTTTATTATACTACCAAAAGAAATGTCAAAACGCAGAGGTAAGACGCGGGAACGTCAAAATATTGCACTGTAATTGGTCGATTCAAAATTGCGTCATATTATTCAAGACTATTTTGTCTATTACTATTGATCGTTATATCGATATATATTCGAATGCTGTAATTGACTCTAACGTTTAATAGAATATGTCGTCTAGTAAATATTGATGAACATGTAAATTAATCAGTATTTTTGATTACTCTTTACACAGAAGGGTCATACGTGATGTTCGGTACTTACATCTACTTAAATAATAATACCTAAAATAGTGTAGAAGCACATATAGAAACGGAATAGAGCGATGTGCAACTCCCTTTTTATGATACCCTTTACGCATACATACTTCTTTATTATTCAATTTGAAAGTTGGGTCTACTTTCAGGGTAGATAGATGTTACTACCAAACGTTATTTAAGTATAATCATGCGAGAAATATGAATACTAAACTAAGAAATGGGTCATTTAATGTTAAGTAATTTATTTAAGTATTTTGTTTTGTATTCATAAGTAACTTTAATTCGATGATTTGTTGATTGATTTTGATATATGTTAAATGATATATTGATTTTGTTTAAGGCAGCATGTAATTCGCTTTTTTCCATTTTATTATTTTTTCCTATACAATTGGTAACGTGCGTTGGAGACGAGCATGGCGGCGGAGGCGTGTGTCGGGTTAGTTGACAGGCACCGGACAATATGTTAAGCATTGCCAGGCATTGCCGAAATTAAACAATGATTACATTCAATACACATTGTCGATGCAACCCGGGGCTACCGCTGCGTTTTCGCTGCGTTCCCGCTGCGTTTCCGCTGCGTTTTCGCTGCGTTCCCGCTGCGTTTTCGCTGCGTTTCCGCCGCCCCGCTCTGAGCGCGGCCCTTGTGTGCAGGCATGCTAGCGCAACTTAAACGGAGCTTCCCAGACCTCTACCACCATAAAACGCACCAGCCGCTGCACAACAAATACTGTAAGTATGCATATACAATTCCTAGAGCATGTCCGATGCATAAAATTCGATTGAATTCTTGAATGAGTAGATTTTAAAAGATCCTTAGATACCCGATCCAGTTATAGAAATTTTATGTACAATATAACAAACAGAGCCTGAACACAATGGGATTCACCCAAATTTTAAAAAACTTGACAAGAAAAACTGTTATTTTCTTTTTAATAATTTAAAACCAAAATATTCCATCATAAATAGTTTATTAACACGATTAAATTAATAAAAAATCATAAATAAATAATTGAAAATAATTACAGTTTAGTTCTTCATTCATGTGCTTGTTATTTTATGGTATATTGTAAGCAATCATTGTTAAGAGAACATTTTTAACGTGATGAAACTATGAATTAAAAAAAATATCCAATAACTATTCTAATGATAAAAATTTAACACTAAACAAGTTGAGAATACAGGTCTACATAGTGATGAGGTTATGTTTTGATCGATTCCAGCGCAATCCACACCTCAAACATACAGGAGTCGAGCGGCAGTTCGAAGGCAATCCTCTGTGGGTCCCCTGAACGATACGTCACCCTTGACTGGGGTTGCAGCAGGAGAGGCAGCTGTTAGTACTCCAGCACACAGCGCCACATTACCAGTATCCAGCCTGAGTACCAATCCCAGCTCGTACTACACGAATGCGTCTCCGAGCCCTCCTGCAGCACCTGCGCCAGTTCACGTCTCCTGTGATGATATTCTCGCGCCACCCGCGCCGCAGTCTGCCGCCAGAACTCCATCCTCAAGATCCGCTCCACATTCGGCTGTCAATCTCCACCAAGCGGGTAGACCCTCGGCTCTTCCCTTTTCGGAAAGAGCCAATGGGTCTTTACAGGTAATAATAGTAATTTCTAGATCATTCTTCGAGATAACTGAACTTGTTTGGTTACTAAACCACATTATGTTCCAGGACGCCATATCGCCGCAGTATCAGAACGTGGGGGCAGCGGCGTCTGCAGCATCGGTGGCTACAGTCCTGACGAGATTAGAAGAACTGAGTAGACGAGTAGCTTTATTAGAGTCTGGACTGACGGCTGATGTTCGACGCATCCTCCAACTGTTACAAGCGCGTGAAGGTGTCCATCATAACTCGCAGCCGGCCCACACCCCAGCCCAGCCGTTGCCCAAGGCTTCGCTCTCTGTTCCCCAGTCCAACGATGTAAGTTTATATGGATCTGGAGCACGACGGTGCCCCCACCAAGTCGAGCAAAGTGGCACGGCCGTACCATCTTTTTCTCTAAGTATTTCGTCATAATTAGATTTCTTAGTTTTGCCATAGGTTTGATTAGATCTACGTAAGTTAGATATTTTTAGTGTAACTAGCTTAGTTACTATAAATACTTACTTTGTACTTCAAACTCAGTAATATTTGCCTTAAAACTATTAGTTTATGTAGGTTAAATTGCGTAGTTAGTTTTACACTAATGTATTTACTTCTTTCATGTTGATTACAGTAAATAAGCATATGAATTGTCATTTGGCTAACGGGATTAAAATTTACGTGTTTGAATGCAAATTATTCCAACTCCCAACTGGCCCACTGCAGGCTCGGGTCAACAGTGCAGGATTTTTTCCTTCATCGAAGCTAATTAAATAATTTCTAATAAGTCCATTAAAAATTAATGATGCGAGATATACACTGAAGCCCTCCCGTTCAGAAAACCGATTTTCTTGCGATACTTGCTTCATAACATTTTACTGTGTGTACCAATTATTAATTATTATTTTGTATTCAAAATCTGGTGCTTATATGGGCCCTTATTTTGAGGGAGACTGATTTAACAGTTATCCCTAATAATGCGTATTTAATGACTACGTTGTTCATGTCGTTTTATTACATGTCGATGTAATTTGAAGTCTGTTTTTTATGGATTGTGTTTGTAAAACACAAGATGACACAGATTAAATGTTGTTTCCTTGGTTCCAGAGCCAGTGGGAGTGGAACTGGCAGGGCGAGCGCGAGCGCGGCGGGCGAGGGGAGCGCGCAGACCGCACGCCTGGCGTGCAGCGGTCGGCCTCGGAGCCGCACGCGCCCGTGCCCCCCGCATTGCCGCCCCCTCCGCACTCGCACTCGTTTTATAGGTACTCTACCGCTTAATATTGTCGCAGCTGTGATCCGTATAGATTCTTTGTAGACATTTTTTGTTTAGGGACGATAAAAATGTACTAGATATATGTATTTTTATAACAAAAAAATCAGGTATTGCAAAAATAAGGCATTAAAGAGGAAAGATATGACGTAGCTATGCCAAAGTATATATAAAACGAGACATCGTGATTGGTTGATTCAAAATTATCATAAATCACTAAACTTTTCATCGACATATCGCGAGCGGTGTTTAGTCGTGTTATGAAGTCGATTGCTCTCATTTTTTGCCGGTAACAGTTCCACCTAGATACAAGGTATAGTAGTACCGACATAATAATTATTACACACTACGGACCAATAATATATTTCCAAATAACAATGGTTGCAGGTAGTGTGAGGCAGGCGAGACGAGCGCTCCCCGCTCTCAGCCGTCGACGCGCTCGCTCGCTGAGTCCGCCTCGTGCGGCTCTCTGGCGGGCGGCTGCGGCGGCCTGCGAGCCGCGGCCGAGCCGCCCGCCGCGCCGCTCGCCGCGCCGCTCGCCGCTCCCAGCGGCACGCGCGCCCCCGCGCCGCGCGCGCGCTTCCACTTCTGCCGGCGCATCTCGCCCGCCCGCCGCGACGACGCGCGCACCTTCCTCTGACGCGCCCCGACCCGACGCATGGACCAATTTTATACTTCCGTTAAACTCTACATTGACACGTCCTCGTGATCTATCGAGCGGGAGCTGACCCCTCAGCAGAGTCCATTTGAAATACGATATCGTGAAGATGTCCGTAGTAAGTTACACTAGATTGTCCAAGATTGGGTCGAATTGGACTTGGAGCCGTTTGAAATATACGCATATTAGTATACCTATTGTGAAATTAATGTAATGTGTGTTTGGATGCGCAATAATTGGCGGACGAATTGGGTGCTTTAATTTTTTTGTAGTTTACAGGTGGAGAGAGCCGTTTTTACATAAATACAAGTAATTATTTATAATGAGTGTACAATAGCGTTATACGGCGGTATTTCACAGATTCTTCTCGTTTTATTGAACTCCACACATCTGAGTGAACATTTTGAATTACCTAAGAAATAACGTTTATTTTAAATCTCAGCTAATACAGAATGAAGTTTATAAGACTGAGACACTACGTAATATCGTATCGTGAACTGTATTTCCAGAAGAGAGTAAACGAATAACGCTTTCTACCCGTCCTTGCTCCTTGCCTTTACATGTAGCTAGGTAATCTTTCACTTCAACTCAACATGCTCCTTGTGGAAGTGCGTTTATGAACATCACTTGGCATACCCATTAAGATAATCAACCTACGGCCATCTATTTGCCTATTCGCGTCATAGTAAGAAACAATTTTTGATAAGAAATAAAAAAATGTTGTTTAAAAATTTCGAATGTACGTCGCTTGTAATCCTTCTGCATACGAGGCCTGTTCCCTTTTTAATATAGAATTAGAGCTTCTAGATTTTTAGTTCGTATTAATAAAAAACTATATAGTGAATAGGTATTTTGATGGCGCATCACTTTTCGTTCTGTGTATGAATCCACACTACATTTTATGATGTAATTTGAACATCGGCGTATAAAACTGCTTTCGTATCTAGCGTGTAAACTTCTTGATTTGCATCAGTATTTTACGTGTATTTTAACATGAATGAATAAACTTTATAATTGCTAAGCACAAATGAACCAAGTTCAATTTAATTGAATGTTATTTTAATTAACATTTTCAAACTTATGGCTCAAATTTTATTTAAGTTTAATTATAATATGGAGTAATTAAAAAGTTATGTTTAGGTAAATCGCCAATATATCAATTTAAGCAATATTACATACCGTATGTTAAGGTTGTATGGAATAAGTGGTTCTGACGATCTCAAAATAAAAACTGAAGACAGTATGGTGTTTGGTGTCGATGTTCGATGAAATTTCATTGATTTTTTTTTGTATATTTACTGTCGCAACTATTCAGTTTTCTTGTAGGTTCAAAACAAGAGTATTTTTTTCTAAGTTAATGCATTATACAAAATTTCTTCGCCACTTACCATCAAGTAGGACTGTTATAAGAATTACAGTACCTCAAAAAACAGGACCGTCTATGGGTTACCCGTTATGGGTTAATTTTAAAATGTAAAACCCATTTGAATTTGGAATCCATTTTAACTTGACAGTTATTTGCTATTTCAAAATCATAGCCAATAAAATATGTTGAAATGAAATTGCAGTTGATAAGTTTTTTGATGATTTGTGACCTACCATGCACTGAGGCCTAGGACCTGGCTTTTATGCCCTTAGAGTAAAGATAGAATTGGTTTGCAGCAAAATTAAATACCTATATGAATTTTAAAACTTAAAATTTAAATTTAAACCATGACTACAGCACAATAATATTTGAAATAAGAAATTCTATGCTGCATATTTATTTTAAGCGTTTCTTCTTCGATCAACAATGAACTAGATGTCGATCAGCGACAAAAATGTGTCTCGACAAATTACAGCTGTCTTGCAATGTGGGCTGGTGTTTTGTACGACTTAGTACACTCAGAAAACTTTAAACATTTATTTTTATTTAAAAACGGATTGAAACCAAAGAAACTCAAAATTAATATTTAGACACTTACACTAATGCAAACTGCACCAAAATGGGTCCAGTTCAAAATAATATTTAGGTACCTCTAAATTGAAAACCTAGGTCAAAGTTGGAAGATTCTAGATGGTAGTGAAGCAAGGCACTTCGGGTACGATTTTCGATCCCGGCATAGACTTTTACGACAGATACACATTTGTTCTCCGATCGTGTATTATTGTAATGTGTTTGTGATGCCAATAATTTGATTTAGATAATAATATTCATGCGGACAGAATTTTGTGTTAAATTTGTATGGGACGCGACATCTAGCTTATTCTTGATTGAAGCTTACTTATTATGATTTATTATGATAGAGGTAGGGTTGCCGACCATAGATATTGTTAGGGACAGTATTGGGCATACTGGTTTTGACTAAATTATACTTTTAACTTCTGAACAAAAAAATATTTTTTTAACATCATTTTGATGATTGTTTACCAAAACGCACATAAAATTAGCCCTTCATTTATTTTAACTTTAGTTTTAATTGTTCCATGGCCTATGAGGCTTTCAAAAGTAATAGAAAATCGATAAATTTGTAAAAAACACGGAAAAGTATGTTTTTAAATTACAAAAAAAAAAAGAAAATTCATTTTAAATTTATACTGGTTTATTTTCTTTTTCGGTCGTACTACTTTATTTCTTGTAAAAAAAGTTGGCAACCCTAGATGAGGTTGTTGATTAGCAAACTTGGCGGTCTGCAACACGCAGACTTTTATATATATAATATTTGTTATAAAAGCACTTACATGTTATTATATATATTGATTGCACTTGTAAATATACATCGTGACGTGTTACTCTCATCACCTATTTCATCTGCACACAATGTACATCTAAGTATGATTTGTGTAGCTATTTTCGTGTCACTTTGTATATGTTGGTCAATTGTCATCGGCTGCGTAATATAGGTGCACGGGTATAGCTACCGGCGTATTAGCCGTATCTAAAATACGTGACCCCGGGCTCACAAGGGTCCTAACGTGTGTAAGGCCCTCGTTGTGTAAGCCAAATTTAAGAAAATTTTATCCACCACGTCAAGTAATCTTGCATCCCAGAAAAAAAAACAAAAACTGTCGTAACAAAAAAATTTAAATGTCATTTTTTTTTTCCCGTAATTCCCAGTCCTTTTAGGCTCCCCAACTAATTGGTCCCTGGTAACAGGTCCCTGTTATTTTTTACATATATAAACATAGGTAATGTCATTTACCTGTTCTTGATAGTAATTTCATCCAACAACGTGAAAGTTCTCGAATACATCATAATTTGAAGTGGCGAAGTATGTTATTTTATTTTTCATCGCGACGAAGAAAACAGGATTAATTATTCATAATTATACATTCCGTTAATATAAAATATACATTGATTACATTTAATTCGCGTTGTATTTTGTAGAATACTTACATAGGTAGTTCTAGTTTCATAAGATGGTCAATTGCGAGACGTAGCTAGTATGTACACTTATTTCAATCTCTATGTAAAGAATAATCGTTGCTTTGCTATAAACGACTAATATTCGCTGAGCACACTAGAAATTTGCTTTTGTAGAATTAGAATTTCATATGTATTATACATAGACTACTTATAAATGAAATTCATCCGCATTTAAATGATACATTAACCTAACCAAAACCAAAAATTATATTAGTATATTTTATTTTTTTCCTTTGAAAATCATTAGTATTTACGAATCGCTTATCTTAAGATAATGGCACTTAGATATAAATAAAAAACGTATTATGTTATTTATATAGGAATACAATAGGTAGATCGTATCCATTGTTTATTTCCAAAGCTTAACGCTAATTATATATTCAACAAAAGTTTTAAATTTTCCCCCCTTTTTCACCATAATTAACATTTTAAGAACTTACTACAAAATGTACAGGTTAAACATTTAATTCAGAATTATACAGATAAACAATTATAAGCCTGCTGAAGAAAATTCAGTTGATGCTACATTTCTAATGACGTCTCGGAATAAAAATTATCTGCAATCATATGCAAATGATATAGGCGAATTTAAATGCTAAAACAAACGGTTTATTCGACTCGTAAAATGATACGTAACGATAAGGGAGTATACACCATCTCTTAGCGCAGCATTTTTAAAGGGTTAGTATACAATACAGCGCCATCTTCTTACTATTTTACGCCCGAATAAACTAGAAAAAAAATAACGTAAGCGCTGGCGAAGTGCGTTTAAGCCATCATGTATTGTAGTAAGCCTAATATTATACTGCGCTAAGAGGTCGTAAGGCACGTTATGTAATAAAAAAAACTACTAAGGACATTACTTAGGAGTGTCCCGGACATTTCCAATGATGGCTTACAAATACTCCGTCCACGGCTGTCGGGACGAATTGCAGAAAAGTATTACTTTCTTTTTTATTTGTTTTCTTTTTTTTTGATATGTGTGTTTTTTTATTTATCTGTATATTCAATAAATCTGTTTGGCTATAATCCAATGTATTCAGTAGAAAATGAATGTATTGTATACCTAAGGATATAATGTATCTATTTGATTTTGAATATGGGCATGTAAGGGGTGAAAAACAGGTCTTTATGCAAACAAAAATATGTTCCGAATAAACATCTTAAAACTGTAAGGAATGCTCAGGATTACTATAATTTAACGTTATATATAATTTGCCGTGACAATGATCATGCAACTGGGTTGAAATATCGGTATAAATTATAATCTTGAATACCAATTAGAGTTTTAAAATGTTACGATTGTTTAGTGACAATGATGAAAGTTAAAGAAAATTAGTTTCGAATAAAAAGATTAGAACATTATAATTGCAACCAATGCGAAGCACGTTCTTTCATTCAGTCGTTCTAAAATGTTTATAATAATAATAATATATTCTGAGCAATAAGTGAATAAAAAAACTATTCATAAATTTTCGCCACTAATTTATTTCCTGCTAATGCGACTGTATTCTATCAAGCTAGTTCGAATAAGTGGTCCTCCAAAATAATAAGAAAAGAAAAATATATAAGAAACAAAAGTAAGTCGGATTTTGATGTTAACCAATTTTAAGCTTTGAAAGAATAAATGAAGCTTAAAAGCTTCTTGTTAAAACATACTTTTTATTGAAACGAACCATTTCATTAAATCATTATTTCTTCAAATTTATTCGACTTTGTTACGTTTTTAAGCACTGGTTAAGGTACATCAGGTGTAAGAAACCCGCGGCCCATTTTGAGCATTTTAAAATTAGATTTTTCATGCTTTCAAGGTCAAACACCGTTTCAAAATATAAAAAAGTACAACATAACAAAGCATTATGATACAAAAATTCTACAAATACATAAAAACTTTACATAGTAACTCTAAAACTTTAAGTAGATTTGATTAAGTGTAAAAAATGCTAATCTATGTGCGGCCCTCTAGCAAAATCTGCTATGAGTACCTAACCAATATTTAGTGAGTATATGGAGGGTATCCATCTAAACACTTGCTTGTTTCCCAATATATGGTATGGACCGCTAGTGGTCGGCATTAGCTAAATGTGGCCCGCGAAATATTTAACAAACACATATTTACTTTATA
>DWJZ01005520.1:0-13965 GCA_018249125.1 Asbolis capucinus | reverse complement strand
TATATAGATATTTATATTCAGACACACAGAACAAACATTCCTGCTCATCACAGAAAAGTTTGACCTGGATGAGAATCGAAGCCACGACCTTCAGTGTAGCAGTCAGGTTCACTAACCACTAGATCAACCGGCCCGTCAATATAAAATACAACATAATATCACATACATGCATGGCAAATATATTTCCTCGTGTTTTGAAGGTTAATGATGATGAACAATAATTATATTTCAAAGAATCGTACATATTCCGCTCGCTTGTTTCGATTGTAAGCTAGTGCCAAAAAATTCTTGAGCGTTTCCATGTTTCGGAAGGCATGTAAGCCGTCAGGCCCGGTTCTTACGTTAGATAGCAATCGTTAAGCCATGTTGGAGGCTTTCGGGCGGCATAAAAAAAGACTTCCGACACTTGGGTTAACCACTAACCCCTCCACCACCGCATTGGACCAGCGTGGTGGAGTATGCTCTAGGCCTCCTCAGTACGAAAAACCCGTGCTCAGTAGTAAGCAATCGATGGGTTGAAGCCATTAAAAAAACTCCTATTCGAATTAGTTATACATGTATATATTTTAGATAGTTCCATGTGAAAATTGATTCATCTGTAATTCTAATGCAACCATAAAATACATTTCCAGGTGCCACCTGTACGGAGGGATATAAAGATCAGTCAAAATGCGTTCAATGCAACTGTGTTAATGGCAAGACGAAGTGTTCAGCGATCGCAAACTGTAAACCAGTTGTTGATAACTCAGCAATAACGTTGTTGTCATCAAAAACGGTGCAGGCTTTGGATGTAAACGAAGACAAATGTACACCGAACATGATTTATAGGTAAAGTACATGGTATTCTTACATCGTGCTGTATTCTGTGTTTCTAATGTGGAAGGTAGTTGCAGGTTTCTGTAATTATGATACAGCTTTTCCTGCGACCTAGTCCTAATTCCCCCCTTCCTTCTCTAAGATATTGAATAAAAAGGTATGTTTAGTCTATTATTCCGTACATGCCCTATGCCCCTCATGCTGGGGGAAAAGACCCGAGCCCAGCATTGGGACAACGTGTTTTGCAACTATGGTTACGCAGCGCACAATCTGTTGTGTATAATCATAACAACAGTGTGACAATTGCTTCATAACATTTCTTTGTCTCCCACAGGGTACACTGTAACATGTGCTACTGCCAGGCAGATGCGTCACTGCGGTGCACACAGAAGCTATGTCTCACCAATTCCGAAAGTCGAAAACTTGAGGAGCAACGAATCTTTCTAGAAAAGTTCGGACTTTGAAGTTTTGCGAAATATAACAAAAAGAGTAACGGAAAAATAAAGCTACATCACACTTACTGCGTATATTTATTTTTCTACATTTTTATTATAAAGGGGAAAGATTAGATTGTTTGTTTGTTTGAATTGAATAGGCTCCAAAACTACTGCATTTAAAAAATCTTTTACCACTAGAACCTTACATTATCCCTGATGAACATACGCTATATTTAATACTATAAAAAATAGGGATCCCCATGAAAATTTCGACTATGTAACCCAACGTATAAAAAAGTACCTAAAAAATCCTTATATAGCGTACGCTCCGGAAATGACTGACAATAGAGCAAAGTGATGTACTACAGTTATATATAGGATATCAATATCTACAAATAAATCCGTGATAGTGTACGTCTGTTATAGTTTTCTGGTAACTGTTTCTTCCAAAGCGAAGCAAAGGCAGTTTCTAGTATTTTATAATTAGGGTCCGCCCGTGGCTCCGACCGCGTGGTACCAATCATGATAAAAGTAGCCTATATCACTCTTTTTGAAGAGTTATCACCAACTACATCCACATAAAGAAACACGTCAATCCGTCGCTTCATTACACATTATAGCCAGACAAACAAACAAACACACCCACATCTATACTAATATTATAAAGCTGAACAGTTTGTCTGATTGAACGCGCTAATCTCCGGAACTACTCAGGGGATTTTTTCCTATTGCGAGCTTCCGCTGCGTGCGCTGCGTAAACCCTTAAAGTTTCGCAAATACATGTATGACAGAATTGTTTCCCTTTAAAAGTGCTAAAAAAAAGTCCGCGACAGCATATGTCTATCTTTTGAGGTTATATTACCTTTTTTATGCTAACCAAATTAGTTCTAAAATAACTCTTTATTTGCGAAGGTGTTTTTATAAAAATCATATTAATCCTTATCGAAATAAATAGGTTATTCATCACAACCAGTACTTACTCATCTATAGAAACGAAGTCGCGGGTTAAAGTTAGCGTTAGCCCAAAGTAACTATTCCACGCGGACAAAGTCGCGGGCAAAAGTTACTTTATAATATTAGTATCGATAGTGACGGTCCTCGCTCCGGTAAAACTAAGTACCATAGATAAAAATCTATTTTTGTTGCGAACCAATTATTCAAATAAAACAAACGCGTAATATCGCAATCAAATCACAGCAGGTTCTTTTGGAGATTAGTGATAAACAGACAAAACTTCCAATAATCGATTTTCAATGCTTCTTAGGTACAAATATCGATTACTTACAATTTTATGTAGATGTTAAAAGTATTATTTAACCAAGTATTGAGTTTTTTTTCTGTCGTCATAATTTTTGCTGTCTAGTAATTGTTTTCGGCGGTATTATATAAATTTGTTTTTAATGGAATTAAAGAACAGAAGATATAGATATTATCACATGATGGTCACCAAGTAAACCATGTTGGCCAAAGTGGCCTTTCGCCTTGTTCATTTTCACAACATGTAAAACCACAACAGCGTGATTCAGGTTTACTGTGACGTCACTTTAGACGTATTGCGCGATGAGACGATAGTTTATTTATTCGCTACTATAATTGAGAACAAATCACAATCAAAATTGGTGAATATATACAAATATAAAAAAGCAGGGCTGTCTCAATATTACATACCGTGATCAAGATTTTCGAAAATATGACTTGGTGCAATAAAATTTCAATTATATCGAATAAGAAATTCAATTTTTAATTTCACGACTTCATTAATCGAATAGGTTTACGAGCATTTGATTTGCAAGGAACATTAAAATTAGCATTTTAAATCTAAATTTTATTAGCCAATACTATTACTTATAAGCATAATCTTTAAAAAAAGTATTTATAAAAAATAGAGTTGAATTCATCTTATATTACATAACATGTTTGGATTCTTGATATTATTTTCAATATTCCCAACACTTCTTCCGACAATTCTTCGTAAGTATATACCTCCTTTGTTTTGTCACAGAAGAGGTTGACGCAAATTTTACATTTCTGTATTTTTAGGTGCGTGTACACCCAATACGCAGTTTCTATTTAATGGCCGATTATGCTTCTGCGATAACAGAGGACGTTTCAATGAAATTAATTGTAGAACGATAAGCAGACGACAGTCCTGCCAACCTGGACAAATGATCTGGCACGGCTGCAATCAGTGTATTTGTCAAGAAAATGGTTATTTACTCTGCAGCAATTCACGTTGTTCAGATTTGAAAACACCTATTTTACGGCAAAATTTAGCTCTTTATGGGATAAGGTGTACACCATTCAGGTCCTACTATATCAACTGCAGCATTTGCGTCTGTCCTGCGTCAGGAATCACGAATGACGCTCAATGCGTTGTCGATATATCTTGTAACCCTCAAAACAGTGAAATAGATTTTGGAAACAAGGATAAAAATTCCTGTATACCCAATGTCATGTATTTGACTCCATGCAGGCAATGCTTGTGCCCCAATCATGGTTATTTCGACGGTGATAGTTGTGTGGAAAATTGCAAACAGATGACATCACCAAATTTTCCTGTAAGACTTTGCGTACCAGGATCTTTGTACAGAATTGGATGTAATATATGCCGATGTTCAGATAACAGCGTGGCCGATGATAATCTTTGTATCAGTGCCACTTGTAATAACATATCGCTTCATTTAAAATCAGAGTCCAGGGAATGCACTCCGTATAGCTTCACTGTACCAAGATGCATGTATTGTGACTGCACTTCCAATGGTGTTATAAATGAAAATTCTTGTTTGGAAGTTGCATGCGCAAAGGCAAGCCAATTAGGTAAACAAATCTTTGGTGAGTCCTCCTGTCACCCCGGTCAAATGGTGCCAATCTGTAACGAATGTTTTTGCACACGAAAGAGACAATTGATTGAAAAATATTGTTCTACAATTTGTTCGTATGAAAACAGACTTAAAATTTTGGAAATCTTTTTAAAAGATGCTTCTAATTTGGACATTCTTGAAATTAGTGAAATCAAACGAGTTACTGGAACTGGACAGTGTACTCCAAATTCCTTGTATATCGACAATGGGAGATATTGCCTGTGTCCCGAAAATGGAAACACAGATTTCAAATTTTGCACATCTGTTACTGAAAATAAACCTCTAGAAAACCAAGTGGTCGTAAACAACAATATCGAAATAGACTATAATTCTTCCTGTGAACCAAATACATTCGTTGAATTTGATTGTAATACATGCTATTGTAATAAAAACGGTACAATTGATCCTAAATGGTGCACATACGATGATTGTCAGGCAAAAAGGCTCATACAACAATCACATACAACTCAACATCGGGGTTTTGAGGCATACTCTTCAGGAACATGTCAACCTGGTGCTATTCTACATTTGAATTGTAATTATTGCATTTGCCCTGAGAGTGGGACTTTAAACGAGAAAGCATGTACTCAAAATAACTGTACGGATTTCGATCAGACCATGAATAATGATAAACTTACTTGCGAACCATTAGCATATTATGAAGTGGATTGTAATATCTGCTATTGCCCTCGTAATGGAATAAAAAATATCGCTAAGTGCACCAAAAATCATTGCGAGAAGAATTCCCTAAGGTCCAGCTCATGCATCCCTGGTCAATTGTTTAGCGAAGGATGCAATTTATGCGTTTGCCCAGCAGATGGAAACAAATCGGGGAAAGCATGTACGAACTACAACTGTCCTGAAGAAACAGGGAAGTTTCTCGAAACATTAAATGATTTAACGGATAATGAGGTTACGGTTAACTATTCTAGAAGCTTAGATCAATGCATCCCTGGTGAGGAATTCGTGGTTGGATGTAAACTTTGTATCTGTACAGATCTCGGATTAAAAATGTATGCTACTTGTGAATCAGTTCTTTGTGATGAGCAAAATAAAGATGAGAGACGCGATGCAGTCAGTAGAGAGGTAGTATTTTGGTATTTTATTGTTTTTTCTCTAGCTTTAGCTTAGCTTTATTCTCAGACGCAGGTGACGCATGGAACACCACACCGAAATTTTTCCCAAGTTGTTAATTGATATTGTGACAATTTTGAACTTTACTTACAACATAATTATTAATATTATGTAACAAGTTTTGTTCTGCTGCTGAAATACTCAATATTTTTGTAGACTAACATAAAAATTTCAAAAAAATAATAATTTTCCATACTAAATAATAATTTTATAATTTTAGATTCTGAAACCAGTAAATAATTCTTTAAGATATAGAAGAATGACTCATGATTGTTATATTTATAACGTATCCATGAGTGCTGAGAGGCAGGATTGTACTCCAGGCACAGTCTATATAATAAGGTATGTTGTAGCTTCCATCCGTTAAAAGTCCAGTGAGTGCGTATCACTCCTTATAACCAAGAAAACCTAGAGCACAAATATTTAAAGCAACATGTTTAGTCAGTAGCTAAGCCGTGTTGCCAAAAACCAACCATTTGCCAAAAAATCATCTTTAGCCGTATTAGGTGGCTTAGAATACAAACCACAATCGCATGCTGGCAGATCAGGGTCTAGTAAGAGGTAACAGAAGTCAGTCGCTCGATGGTAGTGCTTCGCAGAAGAATTATTGTTATTGCGAAGTCTGAGTAACTAGATTCTGTTACCCGTCCTGAAGCGCTATGTTATTGGTGAGTGAGTTGGTGCAGTTGTTGATTTCGGTTGCATCAGTGAAACTGCTTTGTTTCTTCTCCTTTATGCACGCGCGGGACTATTATTTCCTTCTAGCACTTCTTCCTTCCTTCTACTACTTATCATCAGATGGCCCGTCTGCTCATTTGGCTGTTATAACATTAAAAAAAATCTGACCCTTGAGTTTAAAAACACCTATAAACCATACTGTGTCCTTCACCAATTTTCATTGAAACAGCGTAGAGGAATGCAGTATATACTCGGTCTACTCGGCAACGAGTATTAGAGCATCAGCCACAGAATAAGAATAAATACAAAAATTGACAATTAACTCAATACACCCACTTCACTTCAAAGCAAAATGTCTTATTCTTTACATCCTATATTTATTCTTACTTAACCACACCTTGTACAGGTATTCACTTGAAGTTCTATCTCATCTGTTTTTAACAGGTAACACTTCCTTGTATTATTCCCATAATATTCTTGAAAAATATTTGTAAATAATCAAAAAAACATAGCGTAATTCAGAACATTAGTTACATGAACAGTCATACTTATATCTTGGTAACTACAAAAATCGTTGACGATACTTGCTGATCAAATCGGTAATCTCATCGTCCTCTATCCACATATCCTCGCTGGTGCATTACTTACGGAACACCGTGAATAAACAAACTTCCCTTAGAAATAAAACAAAATCGTTAACTTTTACTAGTGATATTCCAGGTGCAAGCAATGCATTTGCCCTTATTTTGGCAGCATAAGTAATTTTTGTAGACCGCTGGCGAAAAATAAATATTGCGAGCAAGCGTTTCCATACTTCAACTACTTACCAATGGGCCGGAGAAGAATAATGCAGGGTAAGAATGCTATATATGATGAAGGGTACATTTGTAGGATATGAATTTCTCCTCAGAACTAAGAAGGCCTAGAGCAAAATAACCACGCTGTTGCGATGTGGTTTAGTGAAAACATTAGAAGCTAATTCAAGTGTTGGTAGAATGAAGGCTTTTCAGTAAGCTTCAAGTACCCTCTGAAGCACAATAATTCTGAATAAATGTTTACTACTAAGGATACTACCTCCTGCCAACTTCTGTTGTCTCGATAACTTTTCGTTGACCTGCTGTGTTTTGATTTTTACCTTTCTCATCCAGGAAAATTACGACGATTTATGTAGATGATATCGCTGTATTTATTTTCCAAGTTATATGTGTTAAATCATTGAATGCCAACTCAAATAAAACAGTTATCGTTAACAATTGCATTATTTTAACGAAATTTGATGATATTAAAATAATATCATTGGTTACAGGCGGCGACGTAGATACAAAAGACACAAAAAATACACAGAATAATACAACTGATGTTTTAAAATCAAAAGAATTTATTGAAGTTAAAGTAACGCATGATAAGCATACAGAATGGAAATGCGAAAAGCCTGGCACGATTTTGGATAAATGTTTTATCTGCACCTGTGAGAATAATATTGTTATTGAAGAACATTGTTATAAAAGTGATGCGGACAATTGTACAGATGCTAAACCTACCTTCTTGCTTGATGATAAAGTTGATTTTTGATGCAACTAAGTTGTTTTAATCTTAATGATCCTAAACCAAAGTAAATATTAACGAAACGAAATACATGACGTTAAAGTTAATTATTACAAACAAATTGGCAATCAAACCTATGCTAATAATGCCTAATATCTCGATAGACGGATTTATAAGTGATACAGACTTCACCAACATAAGCGAAGGTATACAAAAAGATAAAAAACAGATAAAATAAAACCCTTCAAATCATGTTCAAAATTCATGAATATGCACAGCAATTTTACTCACTTTCACAAGGTTTCTTATGCAATTTATAAGGCTTCCCTATTCGTCTAAACGTTGCTTATGAGTTAAATAAAAATTCTATGAGCATTTGAAGAAGAATTTTGTCAAAACGGACTATTGATAAGCCTATGAACAAGCAGCTGTAAAATCATACAATTAGTTAAATACAAAAAAATCTCGCTCTATAGAAAAAAAGATAATACAAATAAAGAAATCTCTTGATTTTAAATAATTTTTTTGAGTTCTTAGTTCGACAACTGGGTCTAGGGGGTCTAACTGGGGAGAGAAGACTATCACACTTAGAATACAGGTAACTTTAATTTAATCGTAGTTAATTTCTATTTCATCATTGATGATGAATGATGAATTGCAATCTTAGAGGCCGTAAAATACTGGAATACCATTTTTATAATGATTAAAGGTATTAATACTTCAACATGGTTCTAAAGAAGATTATTTAAGAACCTTCGATATGATTTCAAGAATAATCTCGGTTTGGGTCCTTATTGTTTGTAACTCTGCATTTACTACAGGTATAATGTTATAGTTGTTGTTTTACCAGTTCATCTTAAAAGTTTATGTTCTCGGTAATCCAAAAGATTTTTGTTACAGGTAAATTAAATCCTTATTATTATGGTATTTTATCAAAGTCGGAGTGCCAGCCAAACCGGGCTTACCAAAGCGATGACGTGACATGTTTTTGTAACAAATATGGTCGATGGCCGCATAAAAATTGTTCTGTTATATTTAATGAACATGTATGTAAGCCTTATAGCTATGTCCAAGTTAATTGCAATATCTGTAGATGCAGTAAAACAGGGACTATAGATAGAGAATTCTGCACGAATCACAAATGTACTGCGGACCATGATGACAAGACAATACTTCGCAGATATAATAAAGACAATAAGAAGTGTGAGATAAATCATTGGTATGCTACTTCTGCTTGTCGTCTATGTTTATGTGTTACAAACGAAAATCTTCTTTGCACTCCTGAGACCCATCCAAAGAAAATAGAGAGAAGTAAATATAATCTAACAGATTGTGGCAAAAATTGGGTAAATGATATAAATAAACTTTTGTTAAATTTGACTCCTTTGAGTAATCATGGAAAAGATATTAGTTTAGACAACGAGGCAGATTTGACAAGTAAAGGAAGTCAAGTAAATCAAATGAAGGTGGCTCCCAAAAACAAAGTTCCTAAAGATAATTCTGAGATTTTAAATTATAAGGAAGGAAATGATTATGATAATACATTAGCAACTCGTAACGGCGACAGAACTGACGAAATTGGTGTAGACAGTACATCTGAAAGCATGTCAGAAGAAAAAGTTAAAAAACCTAAATCAATAACGCGAATCACTGGTAATACTGCAATGCCATTTCAAAATTCTGAAGAAAATGAGAAGTCAGATGAAGTAGAAAGCGATAGAAAAGAATCAGACAATGAGTCAACTGAGAGCAGGAAGGAAGAAATCGAAGAACCGGACATAACTACGGAGGTCGAAGAGCTAAATGAAACCAAGCTAAGAGATACTGATAACAATGAACCAGCATTTTTATCAGAAGAGCAAAAAAATTTAATTAACGATGAACCTAAATTGTTATTAAAACTAAACTTTCCGAGCATGCTAGGGCAAATGCTCAAATTTGGATTACGGAAATCAATGGTATCATTAACCAACTCCAATTGTATACCACAGACAACATTTAGAGTTAAATGTAATACGTGCTTTTGTTTAACTAATGGTAAAATGCTATGCACTAAAAAGAAATGTGAATAAAGAAACTGAAATATCTTTTGTAATAATTTCAAAATTAATTTTAAATAATATATACTAGCTGTCCTGGCAAACGTTGTTCCGCTAATGATTAACTTTTCTTGTGATCCCACGGGAATGAAATCACTTTCCGGGATAAAAACATCTTCAAAGTAACCCTCTTGTATAATTATCAATTTTGCACAATTTCATTTGATTGGAGATGTCCTACAAATTTTATCTTGTTATCCCGTGGGAGTCGGATCGTTTCCTAGGATACAAAATATCCTATAACCTTCCTTGGTAAAGGATTACCCAACATAAAAAAAACTAATCTGAAACTCGCTTTTTACTAGAGACTACTGTTACTTACTTATTACAATTAGAGAAATATCTTAGAACAACTCATCTACGGCCATTCATCCCAAGCAAAGTGTTAGGTTGTGCTATGGTGATTAGAGAAATTATAAACATACAAATGTTTTTAATACATGCTTATATCATCATAGCATCCCATAACTGTCCCACTCCTGGGCTCCCACAGGCCATAGTCCACCACGCTAGCCAAGTGCGGATTAATGGACTTTACACACCGAGAATTATATAAACAACTGTCAAGAGTGCAGGTTTCCTCAAGACGTATTCCTTAACCGTAGCAAGTGATAACTTCTATTACGCATATAACCTTGGGAATTTGGCACGCCGCAGGATTTGAACGTAGGGCGTTTTATAACGGTCAAATTAGGCTATCGCTACTTACTTAGCTGCATGCTTATATAGTTTTTTTATGACACCCAAACACAGAATAAACTTTTCTGTTAATCGCAAAAAGAACTGGGTGGGAATCGTGTCTACTACCCCCAGTTCAGTAGTCGGGTGTAATGAGCACTAGTGATTATATGAACGACAAGAATAAATAGAATATACTGAAATATAATAGACAATGAAATCTGGCTTTTTTTACCACTGCTCGGCACATCAATTTTTGTAGTGATGTACTAAAGTTTTAAAAAGGACATCATTATCTAGAAATAACTTTGCGACACCATACGCTTAACTGTTACAGTTACGTCACAATAACTATTTTTTCTTGTAACTGGTTCTTCCAATTTTAGTTTATAATAAAGTGCCACAATCCATTTTTGATTTACCCACAGAATTATTAAAAAAAAAATTAAAACACGCCTTGTTTAGAAACTGTATTAGTGTTCTTAAGTTAAATTGTAAAGTTAATTTGTAAATAATCTAACTTTTTTTAAAATACAAGTGCTTGTTTTGCCAAAGCTGAAAAATAAGGGTGTTTTAGTTGGAAAAATAATCGAGCCGTGTCTTCGGAACGGAGTTTAAATTGAGAAAGTGAATAGACAATAGACATGATATAGACTATTGTAAAGTACAGATAATTGAACATCTTTTACATAGGCAAGAAATATTATCTTTTATTGTTTCCAACAGACGCTTCTCTTCTTTATTATACCACCTTACCGAATACTTTGACAATAATTCATAAATGCATTTAATATGAAATAAATTATTTGAGTTTTGAATTTGAATTGACATTACTAATTTGTTAAATTTTCTTATCTATAAATTAAATTGAATTTTCAAATTTAGCGTAAAATTGAAATTCTGTATTTTAGGAATCAAGCTAAAGAATAATTACTATTCTTCAGTCGTAAATCGATCCATAAGAAGTTTATCCAAAATGGACTGTAAATTATCAAGATAAATTTAATTGATTAAAAAAATATTTTAAACTTATAATCAAAATGCTCGTTCATATACTTCTTTCAATTCAAATTATATTAGTACAAACATATTTACATCGAAAACGCAAGTATTTTGTATATACCAATATTATACAGCTTGTAGTTTGTTTCTTTGAACGCGCTATTGTCAGGAAATACTCATTCGAATTGAAAAATATTTTTGTGTTGGAATTTGTTTATCGAGGAAGACTATAGGTCATATAACAACACGCTACGACCAATAAGAGCTGAGCATTAATAAGAAATGTCTCAAAAACGGGAGAAAACATTTTAGGAGCCTAGTGCGTTTTTCTTCAAATTTACGCAGCCAAATTTGAAGAAAAATTTGGGTTATTAATATGCGTACAGGAAATGGACGCATGTACCAGTGTGAGATATAACATAGCTTAACGAGTCTTGAGCTCAGATGAAGGTGTGGGTAATGTAGTTTCGACCAATGTACAGCATGTACATGCATGTACGGCAGTATATGTACAGCAAAAACCAATCGCGTGAAGCGACTGCAGAATAACGTGAATTCGACCAACTGAGACTGCTCACGACTTGTGCAGGTTAATAAAGTGAGTTGCTATGTTATATAGAAGTGTTACATAGTTGACTCAAGTTACAAATTATAAATAATGTCAATATAAAATAATATTTAAAAAAAATATGGTCGAATTTAGATCGCTTGGCCGGCAAAAATGATTCATCAAATTTAAAATATTGCAGATATATTAAATGCTTCAATTTATTGACTGGTCAAAATTTGAACATAACACCAGCAATCCAAAACAGGGCTTTATAAATGTCTGTAACTATAAATTTATACCTAAAAATTAATTTCAGCGGTAGCAAAAGCAATATGGGATGTGCCCTGTAAGCAAAACGAACACATATTAAATGATTGCAATTGGTGTCATTGCGGAGCAGGCCAGCGTTTCCAATGCAAGGCCCGGATCTGTGAGCAGGTCGATATGTTTGGACATTTCAAAGGTTTCACACATTTCTGCACTTAATATTATTTTTAATCAATTTTACTTCAAACATTAAGTAAATTTGGTTCTCAACAGATACGATTCAGGAATTTGAAGTAGGCATGGAAGGACATGGTTCCTGGAGATCAAGGCCCACTTCATGTACTCCAGGAGTTCAATATCAACGAGGAACAATACTTTGCATTTGCGATGAGGATGGCAACTGGCCTAATCCAGTTTGCAGAGACCTTTTACGAATTCTTCATGCTGTAGAAGTCATACAAAAACCAGACGACTCAACTTCTCAGTCGTGTTCACCTACAAAATTATATTTAGTTGGCTGCAATGCCTGTCTCTGTCCATCTTCGGGGAAGTTTGACGCAAATCTCTGTACTAATCGAACATGTTATGATGGAGATCCGGTTTTAGAATTCAAAGATGATAAAGAATTGAAAAATCAAATGGAACGTATAGATGATGATGATGATGAACACACAGATGATGATAAACCTAGTGATCGAACTTATGCAGATTCAATCATAGGGGCAGCAAAAGATCTAGAAGTGTATGCTCCGTGTGTTGTACAAAAAATGTATATGATAGGTGATCAGAAATGCGAGTGTCTCAGTAACAATAGACTTATATGTAAAAAACATGAAAAATATGAAGTTACCACCCCCGGAACAATAGAAAACGGCATTGTCAGATCAAAAAAAAGAGCTTGCAGATGGGCTGGACAGGTGATCAAACGAAGATGTAATTTGTGCAGGTGTGCAGACGACGGGTACCTGTTATGCACATTAAGAGGTTGCTATACTAGCAACAAAAGGGATAGTCGGAGTATAAAACGGGTGCCTAAAGTTAAACTAGTAAAAGCACCCATTGATGACATAGACTGTATCCCAGGAACTTATTATAGACGGGGTTGCAACACTTGTTTCTGTAAGATAGTCAACGATGTCAAAATGTTCGGCTGTACAGTCAGGATATGTTATCCAGAAGACGAGATATCGAACATGGTCAAAGATTGCGTGTATAAAACAAGTTACGAGATAGGCTGTTTATTATGTGATTGCGTTAAAATAGATGGGGAGAAACATCAAGTCTGTAAGTTCAGCCCCAGATGTTCATTAAAAGTACTGAGTAACGAGACAGAGAGTTTAGACACTTTGCGTGGTTTTTGCGAGCCAGAGAAGGTGTACAGACATGAATGCAACACTTGCACATGTTTGTCTGATGGCAGGATCGCAAAATGCACGAATAAAAAGTGTGCTTCGAGGTCGGTAGATCCCGTTGACGTGGAGATATTTCCTATTCAGCAAGCAGTAGATGAAATTTGTCCTACCGGATACTCCTATAAGGTTGATTGTAATTTGTGTGTTTGTCTGCCCAACGGCAATGCGTTATGTACAACAGCAGATTGTACAAAGGATTCAGATTATTAAAAAGTTTTTAATTTTAAAGTCTCTTTTCATTCATATTTTGTTCTATATTTTCTTTACATATGAATATGTTTAATTATAATAAAAAGCAGTGACAGCCTAGTGGTTAAGAATTCGGTCTCCTACTCGGGAGGTCCGGATTCGAATCCCAGGGTAAGCACTTCTGACTTTTCGGAGTTGTGCGTTTTAAGCATTGAAATGGCACTCGCTATAACGGTGAAGGAAAACATCGTGAGGAAACCTGCATGCCGGGGAGTTTGCAAAACTCAAAGGTGTGTG
>DWJZ01005519.1:0-13965 GCA_018249125.1 Asbolis capucinus | reverse complement strand
TCAAGTCAAGAGTGAATAGGCTTTTAAGCTAGTGCGCTTTAACACTAATAGACTATGTCGCCACTTACCATCAGGTGGTTTCGTAGTCAAGCGCTAACTTATATATATATGTATATCTCAATCGCACTTTTCGTTTTAATTTTATAACTCAAGAACGGGCTCACCTATCCAAACCAAATGTTTAGGCTTCGTTCGGACTATTTAGTAGATGATTTATTTGAAGTTTACACAAAATAGCAGAATACTGCACAATGAGAGGCCATGTTACGAGTGTAAACGCTTCACATTTTTTTAGACGCTACCACTTTCAATCACATAATTACTTTAGTAAGCCGTGGTCAACGGAGTTGGCTCACAACTTAAATATTAAGCATGTTATTGTTCCGTATTTCTTTCTGTTGTGATCTGTTTGTTGACCTAAATAAATAAAAAAAAAAAACGGTGATTCTTCATTTATCATATTGTTTGTATTTGTAAATATGCATTTTACTGTCAAAGTGAACCTTTTTTCAGTCCACGTAAAATCGCGGGCGGAAGTTAGGTGAATATAAAAAACATATCAATAATTATAGTTCAAATATATGAATATAGTTGAATATTAAAAACATAAAAGACCATCAATTACATTCATAAAATAATGTTTGACTGTTATTTATGCATTCGTACACTTAACATGCATGGACAGGAAAAGTGCGCTTTACTTTCGAGTTGTTTCACGCCGCAGGAAATGTTATACCAGTGTTAGTTTTCTAACCACCTTGAGGCTGGAAACGCGTGGTCAAAAATATATTTGATGCAACATATTCCACAGCAGTCAGTGAAGATCTCGCTTCAGTTAGAATATAACTTTAACCGCGCGTTCAATTTCATTTAATTTTTCCGTTTTTGACGTCGGTTTTTATTTTAAAAGATTTGTTATTTTCATACTTTTAGGATTTTTTCATGTGTGTGTAAATGAGTAATTTTGACTATGTCACAGATATCGTTAAAACCTCGTGTCCCTCCGTTCACAATGTTACAAATTTAAACGTATTTTCAAGATTTCTTGATAAGTAGTCAACCAATTTCAACATTTTTAATTCTGGACCAGCTAGAACTTATACTTGATATAATAATTGAAATTGAAATGTTAATCGGTGGGAAATAAAAATGAATGCAAATAGCGAACAGTGTTTGAATCATCCAAGTCGGTCTAGCCGTTTTCTAATAATCAATGTCAAATGTATGCACGCACATATGTACCTACAGGCGCGTAGGCGTCAGAAGTTCTACTTCTTTGGCGTAAAAAAAAACAAAAATCTTTCTAAACATTTTATGTTTCGCGTTATCATCCGTTTGTAGAAAAACGAGAAGAATAATAGAAAAAAAAAACTAAAAAATTGACTAGCTAACTTCAGAATGACGATTTTTTGCGACGGTGTGCGCGCGTATTGTGAAACTTACGTTTGTAATTTTTCCGTAGAGCCCAAAAGAAGTATAACTTTAAAAATATACAAGACATAGTACCTTTTCAAAGTCGGTAAAAACATTAAAGCATATCACTAAACACATACACTCACATTGATACAAAAGGCGCCTGCGTACAAGCTCATTCCGCCCTTGCTTTAACAACCCGCACCAATGTTCTATACGCATCGTTGTCATAAATACCGACATATCGAATCGTAAATATAAGAAACAAAGCGGTACACACTTACAAACGGGCCTACATCTCTTAATGATATGTAGATTCCTTGCATTAGTTACATGACTGTGTTTCCAGTGAAAACATCTCGCAAAATGAATAAAGTTTATTCTGCTCTCTGTTACTGATACTTATCGAGCGAAAATCGACTGTAAACTTGCGTGTTTGAGTTAGTTTTAGAATGACAGGAGACCTTCTTTTAGTTGCTCGAGCTGGCGGTCCATTCCAACTCATTAAACAAGACATAATTTAAGTCTGTCTAGTACTCGCACTCTGTTTTCAACTCAAACTCTAATCTTTAAGTCACAATTTCCAGCAACAACCATAACAACTTATGTAACCTTTTATTATTAAATCACGAAGTTCGTGCGCCTGAAATTTCATACCAAATTGTGCTCAATGGCAGAGCTATTAGGGTGCTATTTAATTTGATTAGGATAGGAAATTGAGACATTAGAAATCTCTGAGCGACTATTACCGTGTTCTTTTAACAAATGCACGACGGCGTATAGAGTAAGATGTAACTCTGTACTGGCGTGCATAAATAAGGTTTGTAGTATCGGGTATTTTAACAGAGACCCCAGGTGGGCAGGGACCCATTATAAATCATTGGTAACAATTATTAAATTATCTTTACCGTTGACATTAAGTAATTGTTCAGTTTCCTTCGTGTTCATAACTGGCGCGCCGTGAGATGAGATATTGTTTTTAAATTGTCGTTTTCTTGTCCTTAAATTCCTTTGTTTGAAAGTATTTTTTAACGTCATTGAATAATGACGATATCTTCGTGAGATTGATTTTTCTCCAAGTTGCTATGGACAGCGATAAATAACTCTTAATATTTCTTGCTACATAGAATTTTAATGGTTTGATATTAATTTTAATTTCAACTTGTTTTTGTCTTTCGTGGCAAAATATCTTAGATAATCATATGGCTGCCCAACCTGCACTACTAATGGTACCTACTCGTTGACCCTAAAATATAGCTTTTGGGGCCATCACGAATCTCTCACACAGTTACTAGGAGGTAGGTGTGTGGGGCTACTTTTATCTAGCGCCAAATAATGAGAAATTTATAAACGGGACTTTCTTTCTTTTTACAAGTATTTATTTTATTTGCTTTGTACATATGTTTATATAACAGTACATATGTTAGTATATTAGTAAACGCACCAACAGGTTCAGGTCAAATCTTGCAAGCTTAATTAGACCCACTTCCTCTTACACTACGGAGCTGTGATTTTGCATAAAGTTTCCATCCTGCCGACAATGCATTTTATGATAAGCATGACCTGATAATAGCTTCAGCATTGGCTTCAGACTACGGAACTCCTCAACGGTTCAGAATACTGTTATGAAAATTTGTGTTTCTTCGTATTAGGGCTCAACAATTACAGCTTGAAATTTTAATTACTTTATTACTGCTTATTTTACTTAAAGTAATCGATTTTTATAAATTCATTTTAATTGTTGTAGCTAATTACGGACATTCAATTATTTAATTATAACTTTTATTTTGACTTAAATTAAAATATGTGATTGTAAAATTCAAAACAAAATTTTTGAATTATGTTTAAACTTCTGTTTTTATATAAAATCCTTGACATTTTACAAATAGTACTACAACTTATATAAATATATTCAAAATAAGATCGAAATGACAAAGTAATTACACCACTTACCAGCAATTAAAAGTGGGTATCAAACGTTACAGAATGTTGTTTATATTATTTGGTTTCATTAATCATGCACAGTGGTCTAAAGGACTTTCATTGTACACGGCTACGACACGATTTTACTTACTTCTTTGGCGCCGGCTTGAGTCTTGGCCTCCGACAAGAAAGCTCTTCACCTAAGTCGGTCTTGCGTGAGAGCCTCCTAGTCATCAACTTAAAATTCACGCAAATCCGCAGCCACTCTATCCTACCAGCGATATTTATATTCCACGACACGACTTTGGTTCACAGAGTGAAAGTGAGATGTCGATTCATTGTTGGAATTCATAACTGTCCCACTATTGGGTTTGGACTCTCATAATGTTAAGGGTTATAGCCCGCGACGCTGGCTAAGTACAGATTGAACTTCATACACCTGAGGACTTGTATACTCGCGATATTTACGTAGCAAGTGCCTCACTTAGCAAGTGATAATCAACTTTTGATACGCACATAACTTTGAAAATTAGAAGTGCATGCCGCATGATCACACCATTAAGGCATTAGCCGGCAGTGACCTTTTCAATATGCTAAGGAAAGTCACAACTTTTTTTCACCGGTTTCTGTCACATTACTGAAATTGGCGATTGATTGTGTTAATTTTATTGTTATTTTGGAATCATAGTGAAGAGGTAAAAATTATTGGGTAATTTTTTTTGGTATGTTTCTCATAGTCTAAATAAAAAGAAGGTAAGCATAAAAAACCAATACCCGAAACCCGAAAATTTTCATTCGGGTTTGTTACCTCAAAATTCAAATAGAGAACAGGCAAGCCGTATTTCGTAATCGTATCAAAATCGTGATCGTGTCGAAGTCGTGTGGTGTGTACGACTCCCCACAACGGGGTCAGCAAGCGGGTGTTCATGTAATGAATCAAGGGGGTAATTAACTAACTAATACACTTATCACGGCCAAGTGTGTACATTAAATCGAAGCGGAATCGAGTTGAAGTAATTCGATTGGAATAGTTTGAAGATAATGGGGAAAGTTTAATCGCGTGTTGGAGAATAGAATGATTTATAGCTGGAGAATGTATTTTCACATGTGTATCATTCGTAGAAGTTAATTATTACTCGATTAATTATATTTATAGCTCGAGTAAGGCAAATTCAGATACTGTGTAGAAGAGGTGTTTAGGGGTTAGATCGTACGTTTGTACGGTGGTATGTTTTATTCCAATATATTATTTTGTATAAATATTTAATTAATATTAGTTAAACACCTACCATCAGTTTTCTCCACATCCATTTAGGGTTGACTGGTGGGCAATGCTATTAGGCATTAAATCTTACCCTTTGTATCTTTTAGTACGAGATGACATAAATTTGAATAAAAAATACTACACGCCTCTAGTAGTAGCTGGTAAATAAAAGTTCATGGGTAACATGGACAGTACGAATATACATCCCAAATACACTTAGCCCGAGAATAAACATATACATATTTGTCACATAAATACATGCAAACATGGCGATTTTCCACCGAAGAGATCGCATATGCACCGAGCATATAGACTGCACTCACTTTGCTTCGCAAGAGCCAGTTGCCAAACAAAAATAGTTATTGTGACAACTGTAACAAACATATGACATAGCGGACTTATTTTTAGATAATGTGCTTTACAAGAATGTACTATATCTATCTCAATTGTCAATAATTTAAGCAGTGTCCGCGATATAAGGAATTTTTTGCATAATTTTTTATCTGTGATAAGCAAGCAATCGAGCAGACGGGTCACCTGATGATAAGTGATCACCACCACCCATGGAAATTATTAACACTAGGTTGGGATGTTACTAACGCGTTGTTTGCCCAGAAGGAAGTAATAGACTCCCATATACGGGAAAGACAAAGGAAAAAGGGAAGCGGTATATTGCTAAGGCAACCGGAATCAGAGACAACAGCAACTGACCTCAGATACATCAACAACATACCACTTTAGGACGGGTGACAGAGAAGAATGGGGAGGAGAACTGACGGACGGGGAGAAACATAGGACAACTGGCTCTCAAGCCGGAACACGACTAATCGTTTGGCGGCTAATTCAAGCAAGAGAGAATTTGCCGGCCAGACGGGCTTCACAAAAATATTATAATCCTTCCGTGGAGTCCTACCACCGAGCGGCTGACTTCTGTACGCCTTCTACAACACTGGTAGGCTATCATGGGATTGGGGTTTGTAATCCAAGCTGCCGCAATTCTTTACACCCTTTGGGTTTAATAATCGATGTTTTCATACGATTGCATTCCGGTTACGTTGATCCAGAAGAAAGTGGGTATAAAATGAAAAATATTTTTTCAAATCGGCCAATTTTCGGAGCTTTCTCTCTTCAAACAATCAAATCTTTGCTCTTTATAATATTAGTATAGATATAGGTTAAATGTTACATACAATCTGAAATGGAACTTCTAGTTTTGGCCATTTGCACGTAACAATGAACTAAAATTCCGCTTGAACGACACATATCTGCATATTGCGTCTAGGGTCACCAATATTATGGTGGAGTTACTCGGTCCGCCTGCGACTTGGACCGCGTGGTTTGTTGATAAAAAGTAGCCTGTGTTATTCCTTTGCTCAATTATTATTATTATATTAATAATTTCATTTAGATTCTTCAGTAGGTTTTGTGTGAAAGATCATGGATGGATACATAGTTTGTGAGGCTGGATGCAGACATCTACCTATCCATCCTTAGAAACTCAGTGAGGAGTAACATGTGGCCGTGATAGGGCCGCCTAGAATCCGGACCATTGGGTTCAGGCCTATGATAGCAGACTGGGTGGGCTAAGAGGCTACGACTTTAGCTATTGAAAGAGATGACATTGAAGATTATCAAGTAAAAGAAAGAATGAATGGAAGAAACATGATTTATTCTAAGGATATATTACACATTAAAATCTACAACTATTACAACAACTATTACATATGTTTTTAACATAAAAACAAAATAATAATAATAGTAGGATTCTCCGAAAAAGTCCAGCACTCGGATATACATACCAATTTTCAGTACTGGCCTAGAAAGCTAGGTGGTAGCTCGGTCGACTGTTGACGGCTTAGATACGCAGAAAATAGAAATCAAAATGAAATGTATGAATGGACTACTTGGGGTCACGCGGCTTCAGCCTCGTGCTATGTTGATAAGAATTAGCCTATATGTTATTCCATTCTACAATCTATTCCTTGTTCAAATTTCGTATAAATCGTTAGAGTTTATGTGAAGCAGTAACTGACATCGATCTATCCAATCTCACAAACTTACAGTATTTGTATGTGTTATAGGTATTAATACGATTAATATTACACCGGGTAATATCTTCTCTTTTCTACTATTCTTTCCCGCTCCTTCACTGGACCTGGATTTGCACTCAGTCCCTTCAATTCAAGACACCAACGTACTACTAAATGTACTAAGCTCGGTGAAGTTTCTACTGAACTTTAAATTCCTAATATCAGCAAGTAACCAGCCCTAGCAGCAGCACGGCGAGTGTGGACCAGTCGAGAACATTCCAGATACTATCGAGACCACATTATTGTCTTAATTGATTCGTTTTGTTTCCCGCTGGTCGGCTCGTGATTAACTTCGATTTACTAGCTAATTTCGAACAGCCAGCTCCATACGGGTAGATTGTAGGACTCTAACAGGGTTTTATTGTGAGTTTGAGCTATTTTTTAAGTTATGTTTCCTTTGGAAAGTTAAGGAAATATGATGAGAATACTTTTTACGATTCACGCACACACTGTCACAATAAACTAAACCTGGAGTTAGTTAGTATTTCGTTTTTTTTATGGTATTTTTTCAACAAATGTAGGAGAACGTGTTACGTCAAAGAAGTATAATTTCTTACGTGCACATAGTACACAGTCATACAGTACACACACACTTTTTTCAACGTATTTGTTGCATTCAGTTGTTAATGGTTTCTTTTATCGTCTTAGTAAAGAATCTCTATACCATATCTGTATTTCACTAACAGCGGTGCTAGTTTCAATTGTGCTAAAATTTTTAGCTGATAATGCAGACTTCATTTAATGGTAGGTTAATTTAATTCTAAATCTTATTAATATTTTAAATGTTATTTGGATGGACGTATGGATGGATGGTTGTTAATCTTTCACGCAAAAACCACTAAACGGATCTGAGGAAAATTCGATACAGACATATGTAGGTTATATTTTGGAATATCATATATGCTACCTTTTATCATTGTACCTACCACGCCAGCAAAGCGCGTCGGCCGGAAACTAGTATGTTTTAAACGAGTTATAAATCAATAAGAAATATATATATATATATAAAAGCATTTATATATATATATAAATTTATATATATATATATATAAAAATTATAACCATTCCGTTCTTTCTATACTACTTCCGATTAAAAATATAAATTCGAAAGTTGGTGAAAATGTATAGATGTTTATTATTCTTTCACGCGAAAACTACTGAACGGATCTGAATGAAATTTGACACAGGGATAGATTGTAGTCTAGACTAACACAGACATTATTTTTTATCCATATATCACACGGGCGATGTTGCGGGTGTGTATTCGTTTAAAATATATTATTTTTTCTTCTACCCCATTACTAATGTTTATTTTCCATTAATGGCATTTATTTCATACATAGAATAGATGTAGTGTTTTTCAACTACTTTTGTAGTCTAACTGATGAAGACTGCCAACAAAACTAACAGACACTTGGCAGATAATTGTTTGTTCTTGGATGATTCACGAATTTTATGAATATCGTATGTGTCATCCTAGCACAGGAACAGCCTGTTGTCGCACTATGTATGAGTGTAAGACGTATTAAAAGTACTTGCATGTTTCGCTACTTTTCTTAATATCTTGTACAAAAAATTACCTACTATACTGTTTTTTTTTGCTCCAGCCTATTAGGCAGGAGTCTCTCATAACTTCGTGGGCCAAACTCCACCACGCTGCTCCAATGTGGATCGATGGTTGTTATTACAGTTGACTATAGTAAAATGTTAAATTCAAAAATCATTGAAAACAATAATACAAAACTAATAGTCCACGCTCGAAACAAGTCGACTGGCTAAAATGGCGTCGGAGCAGGCGCGTACGTCATAAATTTGAATATTTCTGTGAAACAAAACCCGCGGGATAATATAGTGGCTTATTGTCAGCGCACGCAGAAATAAAGGACAAAAATCCCGGATTCTGTGTCGGACTACCAATGACACAGATAAAGAAATACAGAGATAATGCAAAACTTAGTTGCGCTCGAAATATTTCAGGATTTATTATTTTAATAGACCTTATTTTACACAGTATGTGCTGTACCGACCGTTGCGGTTTGTGATTTGGGGCAATTTGGAATCGACCAATAACCAAGCATTATTTTAGCGAACCCAGCGTCTTTTTTCTTCATGATTTGCCTGAATTTTTTGATACTCATAGTAGACCATTAATGTCATAGCGAGTCGTTAATACTTACTAAACTACTCCTTAGTAAATAATCTGTAGACAAAATCTGTAGTGCTGAGTGCAGCTAAAATTACGAGTACGTTAGGAATTTAGTAGGCTATGTCGTCGTTCGTGCTTACCTACAGGCTGTGGTTTTGAGGTCCGTGGTCAGTCTGCACCACCCCATGGCAGGAAAAATCCGTGGTAGCACAGACTTATACGTTATATAATATAATTATTGAGGAACAAACTTGGTGGAGTTTTAAGATCAACATTATCAACTACATAATAAGAGAACAAGTATTAACAAAACTTTGTAATTAAAAAAATAATATTATTCCAGAAAAAAATTCCTCACAATTTACACGTAAACAAGTGATAAATTAATTTTTATACGCATATGACTTTGAAAGAAGTCACGGGCAGAAGTGCGCGCAGGATTTGAAGCCAGATCTTTCGAAAGACCAACAAGCAACCCATTATAAACTGTACCCCTGTCAATGCTACTTTCATTTATCATGTAAATATAAAAAAAAAAATGTTTGAAATAAGCTGTAGGATATCTCTGTTATAAGATTTTATATTACTCTGTGTCCAGATAAAGACTTCGGGAATGTTAATACGACGCTCGCCGCATCACGTTTGTATACACGCAGTAATAATGTTCTCTGTTAAATGCACTGCGAATATTCTCTCTATAAATTAAGTGCGGAATTTATAGACAAAGTTACGTACAATATTTGATTTAAAATTGTTCGTAACCATAACAACCAATTTTAAAGTGAAACCACATAACGATATGTGGTATACCAACAACGTATCGCTACAGGACGGATGACAGGAGAACTTGGAGGAGGATGAAGAAAGGACAGGAAGAAACGAGAATTTTCAGGAAAACGAAACAACTATTTATTTGCTAACTTCATGAAACAAAAAGTATCAGAACTTTTCAGATATTTTCTAAATTATAGATAGAAAAAAATCTGAGAAAAATTACATGATTCACCGCAATTTTTAAATGCCGAATAAAATATTCTTAACATGAAAAAATTCGTAATAACAAAAAAACTTCGCTTCAAATCATTTTTGAAATTAGAATCGTCTTCGCCTGGGAGACATACTTAACAAAAAACATTCTAACACAAACTGCCACATCAGTTAACCCAGCCAATTTATTTAACCGTAAAAGAAAACAGTTTTCCCTGCAAGGCGCGCTCCATACAATATGCATGTTATGAGTAAATGAGGTTAATTAAAATAACTCAAGTTAAACTTTAGCCACTAATTAGTCTCTTTACAAGCTGTATCGGGTCTATATGACACGGCTGTTAAAATGCTTGCTCCCCAATTTGGCAAGCTTGTGACGATTTGTGCCTTTTCGAGTTGGCCACTGACGGTAGCTTACTAGGGTTGTACAAATTGGAAAGACGCATCAATGTAAAATACATCTTTATTTAGGTTAAAATACATTATGTGCGCTGTTAATTATTTTATTTTTATTTATTTGTTTTGTATACCTTAGTGTATACAAAGTCAAAACTTAATACCTTGTGGCATTCTCCTTAAGCCCTAGTTGCTGGTGAGATAAAATAAGGCAGGTGTAAATTGCGATAGTAATATATAGTAGGCAAACTCAAAAAATAAAACGATTAAAAATAAAACAAGATTAGAATTAATGCTTTTAATTCTAAAACATACGAAAAACCATACCTAAGATTGTCACTAATTGTGCTTTATGTGGGTGAAGGAAAACATCGTGAGAGAACCTGCTTTTCAGAAAGTCCCCATAAAGTTTTCGAAGGTTTATGAAGTATACAAATCCGTAGGTCCCGGGCCCAGCAATGAAACAGATTGTGTCGCAATGAGAATTGACCTTGATGATGCAGAAATAAGATTCAAATAAGATATTATTTACTAAAGGACACTGTTATAAATGGTGACAGTGAAAGGGTTTGTAATGTACTTCTAAAACTCAAAAGTTACATATTTCATGTCGATCACCTCAATAAATGTATAGATATTAAATATCGAGTTTCATAAAAGTGTTTTATTGCAAAAAATACGATAATATTATGTATTTTGTTAATACGAGTATTTTGTATATCCACAAATACACACACAGATTTAAGTTTGTATTGTCTTTAGAGACTGCATTATCATAGAACTGTCCTTTTTATTATTAATTTTATAGTTGATACACAGATAATGTATTATTAAATTTTGACTTTCATTAAGTGAGCTATTGGTTCCTAAGACGAAATAAATGGATTTCATTTCATTTCACGCATTCACTCATGTCCACAAACTTGTACACAAATTCAGATAAATTCTGTGTATTTACAGCTGGCATGGGCTTTTGAAAATAAATACTCAAGAATACATCAAGTTTCACATATGTACGTTGAGCTAAATCTTCTTCATTCAATAAATAAAGACACAGAGCGTGTGACAACCCTACAACTTGATTCCATATAGGGTAGTACCACCTTAATGAGGACGAAGTAAAGCATAGCACTAGGTTTTATTCACAAATGAAGGTATTTATTGCCTGGTAGTTGATAGGTATGTTTAATTGACTACAGACATGTTAGCTACTTGTGTAATAGCTACATGAATTTATTTAGACATGTGATCGGTTCGCGTACATTTATGGGTTATGTTGCGTTATATCGCGGGATATGTTGCGTATAACTTGTTTATGTTGACAGGATTTGAGAGGGTGATATACTTTCTTGTTTGGATAGGAGTAACATAATCTGGCTTCATTGTAGTAGGTAATTATTTTATTTGTAATTAGAGGAATATATTCAAATGTAAGGGAGATTTGTAAATTACTATGGTCCAACAGCTACGCTCGAGTGGTAACAATGTTGATAAAAAGTAGCCTATGTCACTCACCAGACCATCAACTATTTCCATATAAAAACACGCCATCCGTCGCTCTATTGTGACAAACTATCATTAATGGGTTGAAAAGGATTGAATTTTTAAATAATTTCCGTCATATTTTACTAAGGTAGTTTTAGATAATAGCTGTAAGTGATCAAAGACAAAAATGTTTGTGCAATGTTTTCCTTTTAGGCTCCACTACAGAAAATGCGGATAGTTGAATAAAATGAATAGACCGAAAAGAAGAATATATTAAAATCCGACAATCTATTACAGGCAGCGTCAATAAAGACAAACAGACTTATCTATCCTAGAAATCAGCTTCGTCCTTTCATCGAACCTATGTTAATAGCTCTATTTCTCGTTATTTAAATTTAAACCATATATCTATGACGTTAGAGTTCACAAACTTTGTTTTTCGATCCATTATGGGATTTAGAATGGACCCCATTGTTGTTTCGTACGTCATAGTCATCAAGGAACGCGATGAAGGGAGCCAGTTAAATATAATTAGTTTGTTTGTTATCTCGATTATACTATTCGCATTTGGATCTATTGGGAGAGGATATTACAAGGACCGATGGTAGCTGGTTTATTTAGTGACCTAGCTTAGTTGGTAGTGAAAAACAGGGAATAGTGCGTGGGTATAAGTCTGAAATTGTTTATGTATTTATGATTTAGTGTGCAGCTTAATCGGTTAACCTATAGTTACAGTATTCAATATATTGGCTTACTACAAAATTTATGAGAGTGCAGAAAGTATTGCCTAGTGTCGATAATCTTACGAGTGGAGAATTTAGTACCTATTGCCAGACACAACTTTTGTCATATGACCGGACAAGTTTAAAACAACAGCAGACGCAGTTTGGTTGGAGGATGCATGTCAGTGGCAAAAAATTCATGAGCGCTTCCATTTTTCGAAGAGGACGTAAACTAGTTCCGGTGTATAATAGTTTAAGCAATAGACTTATTTTTTAACTTAGTCCCAGAACAAACATTCCAGTTCATCACAGAAAAAAAAAAGGTTCTGAGTGGAAATCGAGACCCTCCGGCTTAGCAGTCAGATTTACTAACCACTAAACCAACTGGCTAGTCGAGTATAACTATGTGTAACCTATCCGTGTGTGGTCAACTCTATATAAATCCATATAAAAGCGACAAACTCTTATCACGGAGCACAATCACGGTTGATGTGTGATGAATGAACGTTTTGTCATGTAATGTTAATACGCACAGATTGTATAAAACTATTGATTAGACACTTATATTGCAAGCTGTTATAGCCCTTAATGTGTAGTACTTATGAGACAGTTTTGATTGTATAATATTATTTTTTAATTTTCCATTTGGTAATCATATACAGGATGACTTTTTGGTTATTCCTGGTTTAAGACATTGTCATAGCTATATGCTTATTATATTTTTAGATGTTCCTGTTATGTTTCTAAGTAACTATTTTCGTTTTGCATAGATATAATGTTTTGGATATAAATGTTGGAGGAATATGTATGAGGAACACAATAGTCTTATTAAATAAATTCCTATACGTTATTTTACTATGGTGAAAAGCGTATTTTAGGACACACTCATAAATTCTTATAAGTTTTTGAGTGTGTTGTATTTATACAAATTTCAAGTTTTTCTTACTAAATACAATTCATTGACATCATATTGTACGTCACAAAATACAATTATAAATATAGTTAAAAAATCTATAGATATATAAGTATCCATTTTTATTTGAAGTTTTCAAATCACAATCTGTATTATGTACAATTTATTTTAAATATTTCCCCTTTTTAACATCATGCTGTATACAATACAAAACAATCCCCCCTGTATATGTTTAAACAAACACTACACGTGTACTTTCCTTATCTAAGATTAGTTGTCAAAGCTCAGCATTACGAAGCGGAGGGACTTTGGAAACATCGAGAATGATTTATTGCTTATAATAATAATACGACGTAATTGATGGGAATAATGTTTTGTAAATCAATATAGAGAGTAGATTTTGTAAGACATTCAACAGGAACAGATTGCCAAGTATCGGAGAGATATTGTATATTATATCGAAGAGATGTTATATAGCGAGGAGATAGTGTATTTGGCAGGATCAGTTTAGATACTTGTCGGGGAACCGCAATTGGTGCACGTACCTTTACATAGAACAAATTAATTAGCATGCAACTATAAATAAATAAATAAATATCTTTGGACAACTCACACACGGCCATCTG
>DWJZ01005518.1:0-13965 GCA_018249125.1 Asbolis capucinus | reverse complement strand
ATCGAAAAAGTAAAGGTGCGGTCGGCTAAGGATGCTTAGTTGCACGTAAAACCGTCTATTCCGGTTGTTATCGTTAGATAACACTCGTTTTGCCACGATTTAATATCTGTTAAGTACTAAAAATAAAACACAACAATAGAATACATTAAATTCAGTAGTTTTCTTATAACTAAACTAAAAACTGTCTGTTCTGTTTGATCATAAAAGTCTTGGTAGCTCTTAAATCCATCCTTAAATTAGTTACTGCTTAGCAGAATTCTGTATAATTAATATATTGCTAAGTCGGGGCAATGCTTACAATAATTTGAAAAAGAAGAATGTTTAAAATCTTTAACTCATAATTGAAACCAATTTTTTTTCAACTACTGGGATCGGGTCTCCACTATAATATGGGCGGGCCATTGTCCATAAGTTTTCAACCGAGGGGGTTGAAAGGGGGACCTTCGAGAGACCAACAATCGAATCACAAGAAACTAAACTAAAGAAGAGTTAAGGATTATCAGCCCTAAATAAACAAGCTCTATAAATCACAGGATTTGGTTACAATAGACATTGGTGTGGAGAAGATTGATATCCTGAAGAAAATAACGATAGGGGTACCCTTTTTAACCTTTCTCCAAAAACCGTTGTCATTTGAAACGGAAAGGGTTTGAGGTTATATTGTCGGCCATCTATTTCTTTCATGAAATACGAGACAAAAAAAGAGATATACTGAAACCTTTCATAGGAATGTACCACAGCTATATGTTTCAAGAACGCTCTATAACAAGCTCTCTGTTAAAATTTCGGTCCCGAACAAGCGCTTGTGATGAAACCTGATACAGATATAGGTTTAGAAAGATTATGGATTATTTTTAGTAGATTTCTTGTAAAGGGGATGAGAATGTTACAGTTTTTAAAACCGTCACACAATTCTCACATTAAATAGACACACGAGTTTTGTAAAAATACCGTAAAAAATAATGTTAAAGGTATTATAATGACAAAATTGTTTACGAGATTTGTACGGACGATAAACCACCATTATACAATATGTATAGCAATTGACTGGCCCTGTAGCCTGGCGTTAACCCATTATGGCCCAGTAATGAGCATGGGTCTCTCGCTGAAGAGACCGAGAGTTTACTTCACCACGCAATGTGGATGAAGCCGTAATAAAGTTAATATTTATAGATGTGTGTGAAAAGGCTTAAGTGACTTTACCTACTATATTCGGTGCAAAATCGATTTGGAATTTGTGCCATACAAACTTATCAAGTTTGTATTCAGATCAAATTTGCAGCGAGTATAATCTAGAATATGTGCAACTTATTCTCAAAGACTGCATCGTTGCTTACCATCTAGTGGGATCGTAGTCAAGCGCTCACTTATTTAATGTAAAGAAAATCTTTAACGCCCAGTTTCAAATGACGTACATTACAGCTTGTTTAATAGTGATTTCAACACTAGTGTTGTTCTGGACCAGACAGTTCGGATCTAACTACGTATGTTGTACAAGATTTTCTAGGAACTAGGTAAGATTGCTTTCATCATTTCTGCCTTGCGTTGAAAGAATTATAACTTCAAAAATCCGTCGATAATTCCCAGGCTCTCTCATAAAACATTTTCCGTCCAGGATTGCTCGAACGAACGAATCGAAACGAATCGAACGAATGAATGATTCCCATTGCGCCATTAAATGCTTCTCTTGATAACGACCAGAGATACGTGACAAGAACTTATTGTTGTAATTTTTTAATTTGCTTTACATAAAAATGTAATATTTGTATGTTGCTACGTGAAGCAAAACTTTGTGCCCGTATTGATGAGTAGTATGAGTTATTAATTATTTTTTCTCATATATTTTTTATTTTAATATTAGTTCAGTCATTTTTGCGTGAAGGGGTATCGAACCAGAAACAAAAATATTGACACTAGGTAATAGTAACGGATACGGATACGAATTCAGTCATCTAACATCCCTAACGCAAACTGCTTGAGTTGCTCTTACACTCCATTTGCAGTTTTCACACAGTACATTTAGCAGTCCTTACAACGCCTTTTGAGCTTAAAACCTTTTCCTAAAGTGACACGCAGTGCTTTTTGAGTGAAAGACTGAGGTACATGAATTTTATGTACACAAAGAATCTTAGATTAAATTGAAATTAAACATTTTCGAAGAATAAGTTGTAATATTATAACTTAAGTCAGCGATTTTAATTTTATGTTTCAAGGGTATAATAATAAAATAATCGTACATTCGATATATTCATACAATCGATATTATAATCGAGAGTTTCCGCGTTCGATATCCATGCAGACTTATGTGACAGATACATTTGTTTTTGGTTAATTAAAGTTATTTTTGATGTGTAATTTGTCATGTCCACGTACCAACGAGATAGGGAAACGTATTGCGGTGTGTGTTTATTTTATTATATATTAACATTAGTTTCTGCCAGCGGCTTCACCCGCATGTTAGGTAAATTGATAAAAAGTAGCCAATGTTATTCCGGACTATAATCTATCCCCGGGTCAAATTTAACGAACGTGAAAATGAAACTTGAAGGATTGACAAACATCCATCCACACAAAACTTCACATTTATAATATTAGTCTGATTCAAGAGGCACAGTAGTAAATAAGATTAGAAAATGAAAAAAAAAACTATTTTATTTTTCACAGTCATTATCAAAACTACTGCACAATAGGTATGAATATGAACTGGAATTCTTAGCAACATTACTAAAATTCTTTTCTAAGTTAGTGCGCCTTACCATCGAAGATTTCATCACCACATACCATCAGGTAGGATCGTAGTCAAGTGCTAACTTATTTAACGTAAAAAATAAAGTTCTACTTCAACTCAAATTATTGAAGTCATGAAATCCTCAAGTTCTTAGCGAAATCTTATAAAAAAAGTATATTTGTGTGTGTACTTATGTACGCATGCAAGAAGTCATACTTTGGCGTAACAAGATAGAAGAAATGTTTCTTAAAATGTTATCATTCGCGTTGTCATTCTACGCTTGTAGAAAATATGACACAAATAATAGTTTTTTATTATTCGTGTCGTTTGTCGTTGACTAGTAATCTTCACGGTATCGGTTTTTGTGACGGTTTGCATTGTAAAAATTAAAATGTTGACTACCTAACTGCAGGGTGTCGGATTTTTGTGACGGTGTGTGAGTGCATCGAAAAACTTTACCATCTTCATTTTTTCCTTACGCGAAAAGAAGTTTAAGTTCAAAAATCATCGATAATTCTAACGCTCACTCATAAAACATTTTTCGTCGAGGATTGCTGCTGTAGCAATTTTCTTTTGAAGATAGTAATAACGGGAACGAATGAACGATTCGAGTCGCGACATTCAATGCTGCTTGATAACGACCAGAGATACGTGACATGAACTTATTGTTGTCGTTTTTTTATCTGTTTTACTTAAAAATGTAATATCCGTATGTTAATAAGTGAAGCAAAATCTTTGTGCCCCTTTTTATGAGTAGTATTTGAGTTAAGAATTTTTTCTTTATTCTCGTAAATTTATTATTGTCTTCGTTATTAATTTTCATTTGGCTGTACTGATTCTGATGGTCTTTTTTATGCGAAAGCTGGTACTTGTTATGTAGTTCCTTTTTTATTTGAGTGACATTTGACAAGTAGTTTAAGAGTTATCCTACTAATATGTGATGTGATGGTGATGTTTGAATGTTTGTCTTTCCTTCACGTGCTTACCGTTAAAAGGGATTAAGATCAAACTTTGCACACAGATAGACTACATCTAGCAAATGAACATAGGTTAGATTTCATCCCGATTGTAGGTTCATTAGGAAGAGCACGTAATGTTAACATATATTAGGATGCATTTCAGTGCGTCTGGAATAACACATACATACGAGTAGGCTCCTTTTTATCAAAAGATGACACGGGCGAAGCCGCGGGAAGAAGCTAGTCCCTAATAATACGTATTAAACTGGCTATGCGTACGTATGAGAACATATGATTGTAATTTTTTACTTATCAAAGTAATTTGAAGTCAGTTTTTTTTTAATAATAAAGATTATTTGCTTTGACAGGTAACTGGTTGAAGTTGTCACGTACTAAAAACAACTTAATGCCACTTACCTAAAAAAAAATTATTAATTTTAACTTATATGGTACTAACATACTCCTACATAACATACTACATACTAACATATTCCTAAGTACACGTTCAGCCCTCCTATTTATGTAAAAAATCGTAGATTGTATTGAATAAATACTTTCTTAATTCTAAAATAAGGCATTCACTTCACATCTTCTCTTTCATAAAATGGCCTTGGCTTAAATATAGAACATGGATTTAGTTGGTTTTATACTAAATCGGAAATAAACCACATTACCAATTCCATCCACGGAACAGCTACAAATTCCACTCTTTTCTCAAACAAATTGTTACTTTTAAAATTGATTTGAAACATCGATCTTTGAAAAACCTAAATAAGCTTATCTTACGTAGTCTAATATTTTATACACCGTATCTTTTGTCGGTATTAATAAAATTCAAACAAATATTGTAACGGGCCTGTATTGTTAGTGTCTATAATTATAGTTGAAGCGGTGTTTTTTGGCAACATTTTGAGATCGTATATTTGATACTTCCATACTTGGTTCAATAAATGTAGGCTGGTATTTTGTTCAAACAGCCAACATATAAACACGTTCCCTAAATAGTAATGTGTATTCTAATTATTGAATACTAGATACAATGGGTGTAATTAGATTGAACGTAGTTTTTTTTACTTTTTCTTAGTTCGTTGGTAATTCAATGAAGATGTATAGTTGTATTTTGGGTAAAACCTCCCCTTTTAACCGGGGGGGTGCTTCACCCCGCTACATTTAACATCACATCTAGTGAATAAATACAAAGAGTTTTGGTTAGATTTTCCATTGACTATCATCCCAATTCAATTCAACGCCTTTAGGCAACTTTTCACGAAAAATCTTATTTTATATTTTTCTTCAACTTCTGTTCGACCTCTATAGTAGTTTAGGGGTGAAATGGTGACAGACAGATTACTTTCGCACTTATTATATTAGTAACGATTTGCTGCCTGTTACGAGCGACATGCGACTTTGGGATATATGGTATACTAGGGTCCGCCCGCAGCTTCGCTCGCATGGAATGCTGATAAAACGTAACCTATATGTTATTCCATACCACAATCTATCCCTGTGTCAAATTTCATTGAGATCCATTTAATAATTTACGCGAGAAGGAGTAACATATATATATCCATACAACTTTAAAATTTATAATTACCTTTTGTATATTGAAAGAATAATTGAAATCGATTGACACAGTCTGGAGATATGAAGTAAATTATTTTTTTTCGGATTTTCGTAATAACAAACTTACTTAAACAAATTTTATCAATATTTTTACTTATTACACATGTTATTCCAATATCTACGCTATATAATTGCAAAGTTTCATCTAAATCCTTTTAGTAGTTTTTGCGTGAAGGGGAAACAAACTCACTGACACACTTCCTTACAAATTTACGCATTTATAATAGTAGTATATACCTAATACAGAGTATACCCAAAATACAAATATGTTTTTTTTATTATGAAACTAGATAGCTTTATTTGGCTGAATCAATGAATAACTTGCTGTCATTTCATAACAAGAAAAATGTTCAACAATTCCCGTTGAATCATGAATTTCGATCAGCAAAATTCAAATAGAATTTTACGCATTGACTTATTTTATTTGATTTGTCATCGACAGATCCATCTGTCACTGGTATTAAATTTTTAAAAGACGTCTGAATCTGAACAGGAAAAGTCTTTATAAATGTAATGTTAAGAGTCAGTCATATAAATTATTTTCGAGTACCTACTTAGAGATACGGTACTTTATACCTAATAAAAAAAGTTTTTCATTAATTTTTCCGGTTTTTTTTTTAATAACTAGCTGTACCCGACTTCCGGTGCTACGCATCAACTTATAAACGATGCGTCAATATCATTTTGGTGCCAAAACCTTTTCAGAAAATTCTGGACGTAGTTGCTAAAGATATTAGTACTCTATCTATTTCCAAAGTTTTTAATGAATCTTTATTTACACATATGTAGACATGATCCGAATGTTCACTTGATGGAAGGTGGTCAAGCTTCAGCCTATCAAAGGCTCCCTACAGAGCACGGGCTTCCTCAGTTACGATGCCTGGATAATACTGCAATCCCCACTACGAAATTAGTACCACCAGATAGGGCTGTCACTAACGGTTGCTGGCACAGATATAGATCATCATGTCTGTGGTTGCCGATTAAGGAATCTACTACATGATATGAGTGTGTAAGCTTGGTGTAGCATAATGGTTTAATATAGTAGTGATAGCCTTAAAGTTTGAACGTTGGTTTCTCGGTCGTGGTTACAAATCCTGCGGCTGGCAACCCTAATTCTTACAGTATATACGCATATAGCGTTTCAGAAGTTCATTGTCACATCCTTCAGTGAAAGAAAACTACGCGAAGAAATCTGTACTCGTAAGAACTATCTTTAAAGATCTCAAAAATGTGTGAAGTCTATGAATCCCATATTGGCCAGTGTGTTGCCTGTACCCTTTATGTTGTAAAGTAGATCCGAACTCAGTAGAGAGACAGTCATGAGTTGCAGTGACGAAGCTTGGTGTAAGGTTTTATTATTGAAATACTAGAATCCGTCCACGTGGTATGTTGAAATGAAATGAAATGAAAACTGTTTTATTTCGTCTTAGGAACCAAAAGCTCACTTAACGAAAGTAAAATTTTACAATACAAATACTTGAGTTATAAATTTACTAACAATATATAAAAAAGTATATACATTTAAATGAATTCTTCGATAAAGCGTAAGTCTCGATAGACAATAACCTATCTGTCATCGGCTTTATAAATAAATTGATAAAAACTAATACTGTAATCTATTTCTATAAATAATTTCATTCAGATATGTTCAATAGTTTTTGCGTGAAGCAGTAACAAACATGCATCCATCCGTCCAAGTAACCATCCATCCATCCATCCTTATAAACTTTAACATTAATAATGTTAGTAGGATTTGTTGTCAATTATCCTACATACACATTGATCTGTTGTACGTACCTCATACCTAGATAACGATTAGCAGGAATACATTATTAATGGTGCGTGTTATCTATCCCACTTCTGATATCAAGTTCCAATCGATATATTGTGTGTCCTTGCACAAATAAGGTTGTTAGTTAGTTAAAAGTTTGGGAGATAATTTCCTGATAACTTGCTCCATACAACATAAGCAGATACACGTTTACTTTGTAAAGTAATACAGTTATAGAAACGAAGTTGGAAGGTCGGATATTGACAACCAGTTATTTTGAAGCAGTTATAGCTTTGCGGTTTGTGTCAATAAAAAATATTGGCAGAGTTAACAGTAGGGGTGGTTGAAAATCGGATGGGTGACCATTGATGGCTAAATTTTGCACATTCGTGTATTGGATGCCACGTCGTCATTGGCCCCAATTGTTAAGAGTAGATAGTCGTTCAGACTTGTCTGAGTGGCTTAGAAATTTTTGGAACTTGGAGTAGCCATTAACCTCTCCCCCAATACGCAGTAAAGCAGTGTGGTGGAGTGTACTCTAAGCCTTCTCAGATACAAGGAGATTTGCGCCTTTAATGTTTCAAGAATGGGTAGATATCAGGCGAAATAAAAGACGAATTGAAACGAGTATCTTATATTTCAGATTCTTCTTTCTTAATTCAAATTTCTTCCCTTAATACGTAATCCTAGCTGACTGCATTCACATACGATGTAAAACAAGGTTTATAAAAATATTTAAAAATACAAGCTTTTACAGATCTCTAATACTAAAAAATACACAAATTATAGTAACTGTATTGTTAACCGTTGAGGAGTTCCCTTGTCCAATGAGCCAATCCTGAACATAGTATCTGGTCATGCTTATCAAAAAAATGTATAATCATCGGGACAGAAGGCTTATGTAAAATTTCAGCTCCGCAGTGTAAGAGGAACTGGGTCTAATTAAGCTTGCAAGATATGACCCGTAACAAGTTAATGTACATACATTTTTGTACACGACAAGGTAAATAAAAGATAAATTAATTAACCTAGGCTACAACAATATAATGATATAGCTCTTGTTAATAGGGCAGTAAACTTTAAGAACCTCCCACAGACGTCAAAGACGCGGCGAGACAATGTAACACATTTGTTGTACCGGGGAGAGCTTACTGACCCGGAAAATGGAACTCGCACAATACCACTTGAAGAATTAATGTAAAGGCACAAGGATATAATACGACATGTTTATATTAATACGTAAATCTATATAGTGCGTGAAGCAAAAACTTTGTGCCTCTTTTACGAATGTTACACAGACCAAGGTTAGTCCTTAATTTTGCACAGTTAAAATTTCCACAAAGAAGAGGAAAGCTACTATCTATACTAATAAAACTGTAACAGAGTTAATTCTGTATTTTTTTTCAAAATTTTGATGCAGGGAGAATTTGTTATTGATATAGAGACGAAAAAATTTTTTTTTGGATTTATTGTCTGTCCGTCTGTTCGAGCTTCACGCAAAAACCACAGGATAGATTTAGATGAAACGTGGCATAGTCGTTGTTTAAAACCCGAGGGTTATAAGGGAGGTTTTGGCTTTAGTTAGAAAATGACTTTGTTACCGCAGGATAACAGGTTTAAATTAGTATGGTGATTTCGAATACGCGTTTGTAGTTATATAAGCTATATATATATATGTATAGGTTGAAAACTTGTTATCCCAGAAATCGTTTTTCTTTCCTGTGGGATAACAGGTCGAAATTAGTGTGGCAACTCCGAAACAACTACACCAATCAAGTGTCTATTAACTAAAAAACTTAACTCATGCAAGCGAAGCTGTGGGTACAGTTTGTTTTATATTATAATGTATAGGCACAGTAAAAAATTCTCGTATATCAAATTACGATAAAAAAAAATTAAACACGCTACCATGCGTTTGATACAATTGACATGCGTTGACGTCAGTGACGTTTGACAATTTTAGTATTCTCAATGACACTATGTTTAAATTGTTTTTAACCGTTGAATTTTAACTGCAAACAGAATCTGTAGTACTGTATAATACGCTTGCTTTTGCCCAGATTGCGTCTGCGTGAACTTTCCTTTTTCTATTTCACAGCTCGAAATTTCAAAACGCTTTTACAAATATTTAATAATAATAGTAAATATCTTTTGAGCAACTCACATACGATCATCTGAAACCAATCTAAGCGTTAGCTTGTACTGTGGTGATATGTTTATTTACTTTTTAACGCCTTGTTAAGGCATTGTATGTATATAAGACATTACTTATGCACTTGAAAATGTCGAATAAAACCAGAACAGTAAGGTTTGACAGTGACAAATTTCCTGAGATATTTCAATCCCTTCGAGTCTTATTCGCGATAAAAGTATCAACAAAATCGGTTCAATAGTTTTAGCGTGAAAATGTAACAGATTGACAGAAACAGTTATTTTCTCACTTATAATTAAGAATTATATACATATAAATAAATAAATAAATATCTTATATCTTTTGGACAACTCACACACAGCCATAGGACCCCAAACTAAGCGTTAGCTTGTGCTGTGGTGATCAAACAACTGATAAACATACATATATAGTTTTAAATACAAATGTACTTATATAAATATTTACACCCAAAAACAGAACAAACATAGCTGCTCATTACAGAAAAGTATGACCTGGGTGAGAATCGAACCCACGACCTTCGGTGCAGCAGTCAGGTACCACTCGACCAATGGGCCTGTCAATATATGTACATACTTTGTAATGTTATATATAAATCTAAGTACAGATATATCCATTTTCTTTACTAGGTACCTGAAGTCCAGATGATATGTCACATCAGTAGGTTCGCTTTTATTATCGATTTCGCCTCGTTATCTGTAACATACTACCTATGTATACCTATTTCGCGCACATCTAAAAATAACACCAAGTTCTGCGGACTGGACGTTGTTAATGAAATTGTTGAGCATTGACTATGTTATTTTTATATCTATGGACTAGTAAGGATTTTTATATATTTTTTTCTAGTTTTATTTTCTACTTTGAAAGGCATTATTACGGATAGATACTCGTAGGCTCACAGTTTTTACATTTTGCACGTAATATAGTGACAGATAATGTCATAACGTATCTACGAAAGTGCAAAATGTATGGAAGATTTTCCATTCGAACGCAGCATGAAATTAATAAGAAATCATGTTATATTATTGCATTCTTTGTTTGAATAATAACGGCATTTACGTTAACGTATTACGTTTTATTATTAAAAGCAAATAGCAGATAAAACTTAGCCAACTTAAAAATAAGCTTAATTAAATATTTAAAAATACAAGATTTAATTATAGAGCATTAATACGAACAAAAGATTACATATTATTCTCATACATTATTTAATAAATTATTCTCGGCTTCGGTCGCTATTGCTAGGAGGATTCCTTGCTGTTATTGAAATATATTTCTATCCCACTTCTGACGGCCGATTGTAGTTTCAATAAACAATTTCAAAGCCGTTCCAGTACTTCCAGTTCAGAAGTTGTTCGTTTGAAATCCACCAAGAATTTGATATTCACATTTATCTTATACTTCAATAAAACTTCAACTCAAAAGGATCGGAATACAGACGACATTTCGTTAACGAACAACTTTCGGATAGATTTCGTAGATTGATGTTTGTTATTTCACGGAAAAACTGCTGAACGGATATGAATGAACTTTAGCACAGAGATAAATTGTAGTCTGTAATAAAAAATATATATATATATTAGCATACCACGCGACTGATAGACATCATTTTGTAAATTACATATGCGCGTAGGATTTGAACCTGCGTCACGCAGATACCTTCAAACCATCAGGCTAGGTGCTGCACTTCTGTACTGCTGCACTGCTGTTTACTAACTGAATATATCGTTGAGTGAACATTATGCTGTGACATAAATTCCAGTATGCCCTTTGTGATCTGGACGTGATGAATATTCAGATTCATGCACGGCATCCGTGTTGATAATACATCGATGTAAACGTTAGTCACTGTCGCTCTGTGCTGTATGCTACATAAAGATAGGTAGGAATTGATATTGTAGTAAAAGAGAATGAATGCTCGCACCTGGAATATCTCTAGTTGGTTGTACCTTATAATATAACCCCCTTTTGACTTTTGTTAAATGAGTTATTGGGTCCCAAAACAAAATATCACCTCAATAAAACCAATCTCACTTAATAGGGTCATTAAGAATGAAAAAAATATGCACAAAAATGATATAATTTTTTGGTTTTTCTCTCGTCCTGTAAAGTTTATGACTTTTACGACTTTTGTATCCTAAGGTATCGATCTCTCTCTCTCTCTCTCTGGTCGGTCTTTCAAGTCTGAGAGTCAGCATCAAAACTACATTTGGCACGGATGATCTGCGTCCACCAGTTTCTGTCCAGCGCGTCTCTGACAACCGTGTAAAATCTGGAAAACGATAAGTTTTTCACTGATTAGTCCACCTTGTTGATGAAGAGATAAGGTGTCGATATATAGATTAAATTTCATTTCATTTCAATTTCCTGCTACTTAACACAGTTTTTCCTCCTGAAGAATGGATTATAATCCATGCTGTTGTAATAAGGAATGGTGTAAGATTTAATGGCCTCTCCATGTGCCAATTTCTTATCCCGTTAACGATGGCTTAACGACAGCTTTAACCCGTCGATTTGAACCCGTTAAAAAACTGAGTTTAGGAGTAGTCAGTAAATGAACAGTCATCATCGCATCCCTTAACTATGTCACAGTGTGTATCAGTCAACCACGCTGGTCACGTGCGGATTTGTGGACTTCACCTTTGAAAACTCTACGGAGAAATCTCGAGAGTGCAGGTTTCCTCATAATGTTTTCCTTCACTGTAGCTAGTAATATTTAACCTGATATACACATAACTTTGAAAATTAGAGGTACGCGCAGGGTTTGAATCTACGACCTCCGATTCGAGATACCGTCGTTCAAACCACCAGGACGAAAGCTTGCTTTTTTGTAACTGACTTCTGCCGCCTCTTACAATACCCTGGTCTACCAGTACGGGATTAGTATAAATCTTCTGATGTCCGTATACGGTTTATTCTATTGTAGGTAATAAAATAACATCATATCTCTATACTTCGATCCGGAATAAATGTAAGCAAACCATAAAAAATCTTGTGTAGGGTTCGCACTAACTTACATAAATGAGATTTTATCAACGTAACTGCTCATTATATTTTTGATAAGTAATTATTAAACTAATTATTGATCAAAGAACAAGTACAAACTACAAATAAATATAGTCATACCAGTCACACGAAATAATTACAACACACAACATCATTCACAAATTCAAACTCTGACATCCTTAATTTCATGAAGGAGTTAACAACCTTCAACCTATTGAAGTATTTTGTTTTATACTTTTATAAATAATTGATTTTTGTTTTAATACGCTTAATGTATTTGTCACCAAGCAAATAGCATGATTTACAAGTAAAAATTTTTAGAAATATAATGGTACAAAAGAGTTAACAAGTACAAAAAGTTTTATTCTCCTGTTTGTCACAGGTTGCCAGGCAACGGCTTGTTATTAAACATTCCAGATCGACTATGCACCGAGTATAGGATATTCAATCCTTTATCGTACACTGGCTGAACCACGACCTTTGTACTGATATAGATTTCATAAATATTGCGTTAAAATATTGTATTGTAACAACCGATATATGTTACATTACATTGTTGTTGATTTCACCGTTATAGCTTTCCTCTCAATTAGTTCTAACTTAAATTAAAATTCTATCTTAAATTCCATGTCAGAATTTTTTAACGGGTTGAATTTTAAGCCAGAATACTTTATAAACTGAAGTAACGCAAGGTGGCATAAGATTACATTCTTTATTTTATTGTTATTCTCTTGATTGGAAGCCATTTATTTCGTTTAATTATTGTAATTAATATATAAGAAAGGTATTATCACTTGCTTCGGTGAAGGAAAACATCGTAAGGAACCTCAGAGCTCCACATAAAGTTCTCAAAGGTGAAGTCCTGTTGCGAATTGTTATTCGCACTAAGTCCACGTGGTGCGACAAAAAACGTAAGATATACTTATATGTTTTGAAGTGATCTTTTCTCGATCTTTCCTTTGATGCGCATATTTCTAATATATAAAAAAACCCTGGGATAGGTTGTCTGTTGTTTTTAATTTGCGGGCCCCATTTTGAAATTCTATATAACCTACGGCAATTCTGACGAATACAATACTTCATCTGTCAATATCCGCCCAGACGTTTTGTAGGGCGCGCCAAAGAAATGATCATTATTCAATGTGTAATAACACAAGCTTTAATTATCTATATATGTATATATATTTAAATTAATGCCACTTCTCGTTGAAATTTTATCAACTCAAACTCAAAAACGGGCTCAGCTATCCAAACCAAATGTTTAGGCTTTGTTAGGACTATTTAGTAGATGATTTATGCGAAGTTTACACAAAATCGGTAGAGTGATTCTTCATTCATCACATTGTTTGTATTTGTAAATGGGAATCTAGCGTAAAGCCCTAATACGAAGAAACACAAATTTTCATAACTGTATTGTAAACCTTTAAGGAATTCCATTGTCTGGAACCAATACTTCTCTCTAAGTATTTATAGGTATTCTGTGAAAAATACTCTGATTATATTACGGTGAAGTGGACGAATAATTACTGAAGCCTATATACGCTTAATTAACTTTGTTTTCTCCAATATTAAAACACTACTGCGCAACCGTGCGAGCTATTTCCGTCGATTCAACCACCAAGGAGTAGTACGAGGGTCAAACTGAAAGTTCTTAGAAAATCAAAAACTAAGTAAACTAACAAGTTATTGATTTTATTATAAC
>DWJZ01005517.1:0-13968 GCA_018249125.1 Asbolis capucinus | reverse complement strand
GCTACACCGAAGGTCGTGGGTTCGATTCCCACCCAGGTCAAACTTTTCTGTGATGAACAGGAATGTTTGTTCTGTATCTCTGGGTGTAAATATCTATGTAAGTATATATTTAAATTACATATGTTTATCAGTTGTCTGATCACCACTGTAGAAGCTAATGCTTAGTTTGGAGTCAGATGGCCGTGTGTTAGGTGTCCAAAGATATTTTTTTATCTCTTGAAGTGCATCTCCACAAAACGTACATTAAATAAAAAACAATAAGCTATGCTATATGCTCGCGGTGGTCGCCCCTGGTTGGAGATGTTACGATTATTTTAATTGCTTTATAACACATAAAAGTGGTCGGTGTGGCTGTGGTGGTGTCACCGTGACAATGAGCTACAATGCTGTCGCTCACGTTATGTACACAGGTACGCATTTTTATGTAGTACAACTTTTCTCTATAAAATAAATAAATAGATAAATAAATATCTCGGAACAACTCACAGGCGGCCATCAGGCCCCGAACTAAACGTTAACTTGTACTTGGTGTTAACATACATATACATTTGAATATAATACTTATATAGATATTTACACCCACACACACATTCGATCATTTCTCCTCATCACAGAAAAATTTGAACTGGGTGGGAATCGAACCCACGACCTCCGGTGTAGCAGTCAGGTTCACTAACCACTACACCAACCGGCCTGTCAAAATCATAAATGGCTTACGTCGACGTCAGTTAACCTATGTATGTTTATAACCGTAGCTCGTTGGTAATGTATTACAAGAGAGTGTCGCCGCCGCTCCGGGCGCTCCACGCCGCGCTCCACGCCGCGCTCCACACGCTCTCCGTCGCCACACCACGCTATTAGAACGAGAGACAAACTATCACATCATTTATTTTATCTTAAGATCCAATAGCTCACTCACAATAGAACAGTATTGGAGCAGTATTGGAGCCCTACATCAACTAATAGACAAGATATATTTAAAAAATTGTCAGGAAACTTTTGATCCCCTCTTCATGGGGTTGGGATGGTATGAGGACACCTAAATACGGCAAAAATGGCTTGTAGTGATGTATCGGGTGTTAGTGATCGTTCCAGTTAGCAACAGCGGGCGCGTTACTGAGACTGGCAAATATTTCATGTTCCGAGAGCACGCGGAGCAGACGGGGGTCACCATCAGGAGGCAGGCCTCCAGGCCAGTCCAGCCTCGCAGCAGTCCTTCGAATTCATGCCCTACCGCTCCATCGCATCGGAGCGGCGGCGGCGTGCTCTAACACTCCTCAGTTATGAGACGGGAACCGCGTTCATATTACTTCATAGATTCTCTTCTTCGCTGTCAATAAAGCAGGTGCCTCCACTCGTGTCAATTATTGGCTAAAATTGCATCGGAATGCCTATCTATGCCGGAGCTCATTTTAATGGAGCGCTTAGCCGCTTACACGGTCAGCCGAACGTTGAACGTTCCGGGCACACGGTCTCCATCAAATTACTTTAAGTATATTGAGGGGCAGGTTCGCATCGTTGTCGTTAATGGCCACTTAAATTGCTCATTAGATCTGTATACGGGTATATTGTACATTTTGTACCAATAAGCTACTTTAATAAGCCGTAACAACTCTGAGTGTCGCATTTATTGATCTTACTTTATTCTTACTAATTTATTCATCATTCAATGCTTCAATCATTCATTCACTATAAAATTTTGACACTAGAAGAGGATCTTGGTATTTATATAATATTATTTTACTTTAAAGCAGGAGTCGACAACAAGTTCGCATGTGGTCCATATCCGACTGCGACTCATTGCCCACACGGGCCCCACTGTACGATCAAACTTGGCGCTTCATGTCATCCTCCCGACGACGACACATTAAATATGGCCCGAACCAATATCCTTATAACATTTGTGGCGTATAATAAATGTTTGCTATTCCGTGCCTCACAGCATTTTATAGTCAACCGCGGTGATGATAAAATGTTTATTTACACGAAATACTATCTCAAGTAAAAATAATTAGTAGTTTGGGTTATAAATAGTAACATAATTACCTATAACTCATATGTCACATCAAGCTTATACGCAAAAGATACGTGAGAGGGTCGGAACAGATACAAGTGTAAACAAGTTTAACATCCAGGCGTCGAGCAGCCATGCGATATGTACGTTACATATCGTAAGTACGCCAATATTTCAAATTTCGACCGAGTTGCGCGGTCCCGACTACCGTGGTGCGAAAAAACTTATCAGGATGCCGTAAAGACGTTTAAAAATTATTCTTTAACGGCCGGTCTCAATAATATACCAAAAGTATCTGGTACCAGAGTTTATCAGTAACTTTTAAAATATATCTATTACCTCTGTTTCAATAACAAAAGTAACTATAACTTTGATTACACACGGATAAGTTGGGTATCTTTGGTTAGTGTGTCTATTCCTCCGATGCGTACTGTTGCATCTTATCAAAAGGACAGAATTAGTGTGATTAACGATATTATGAAATTTTATATTATTTTTCAAGTGAGGATATATATGTATGTGAACATAGTTAAGTGGTGTTATACTTTTTTGAAAAATCGGTTTATTACATCTATACCTACTAATAATAGAACTGTAACAGGGTCAATTCTGTACATTAAATATTTTTTGAAAACTTTGATGCAGGGAGACTTTGTTATCGATATGGAGACCAAAACAATTTTTTTTGGATTTGTTGTCCATCTGTCCGAGCTTCACGCAAATACCACTGGATTTACATGAACCTTGGCATAGTAGTAGATAGTTTAAAACGAGAATGGTTACAGGATATTATATACATATATAGAGTATCCCAGAAAACTGCTTTGTTCCCGTGGGATGATAGGTTAAAATTCGTATAGCAACTATGAAATCGCTCGAAAATTCTTCCGAAGCGAAGGGAAGGCAATTTCTAGTTATTCATGAAGAGACGATCTGATATATTAAATAATTATTAAATACTCGAAGTACCGATACGCACATTGTTGGTGCGCTCGTGTTGAGCATTCACTTAGTATTTGTGTAAATAACATTTCCTTTGGAGTTTTCTGATAGCGGCAATTACTTATTTACAACAATATTAACAATTCTATTCCGCGTATTGCACAGAAGATGGCTTATCTAGTAAGTATTACTTATGAATTTTAAAATTTTGAATTAGAATTTTATATATTTATTTATGTATATTGATGATAATATGTATGTGTACTGATATTAATGAATATTGTATTATCTATAAGCATGTATGTGTGTACTATTATATTGATTTAAGGGTATTTATACATAAATAGGACAGAGCAGTCTGTATAAGGCAGATTATAATATTCCTATCCTAGTCCACGTGATGTTGGTGCTCGGGCTGCCGGCTGTGGCTGTCAGGTAGTGTTGAGCTGACTGCCGGCCGCGCCGAAGCATATCTTTATTAAAAATGTTTAACATCTTCACTCTGTGACAAACTTAACTGTGAAAAACAACTATTAACCCTTTATAAGGCTCAGACCAGATGTTGAGTGGAGTACTGCTGTCATATATGGGCTGGTACTGGCGAATGTCACCTGCCAGCATTTATTCAATGAAGAGGCTTGCTAAAAGAAGCTGCAATGAAGACCTTCAACTTGTTGAAACCAACTTGCAAAGCGTCGAGCATAGGCGCAGAGTTGCCAGCCTCCCGTTCTTCTACAGTATATACTTTGGAGAGTGTACACAGGAATTGCATGATTTGATTTCCACATTCCACCATGGAACGAGTCGACGCACGGCGGGTATCTACCCCTTCGTCGTAAACATTCCGCCAGTACGAACGACGTGCTCCGCCTCGTCTTTTATCACCCGTACCACGAAGGATGGGAATAAGTCGCCCGCGTCGGTGTTCCCCTTCGATTACAATTTAAATGTCTTCAAGTCTAAAGTGAATAGGTTTCTAGTAAGTTAGTGCGCTTTACCATCGTAGACTTCATCGCCACTTACCATCAGGTGGGATCGTAGTCAAGCGCTAATTTATCTAAGGTAAAAAAAATCCAAATTATCTTACTTTATTGACACGCAAACTTACTAGTAGTTACAGCTACTTTTTGTAGCTTATTTAACCGATTGTTTAAGGTAACGTTATCAAGACCGGCCGCGCGGTCGTAAGGCATGAATGTACGTAAATTGCACATGCATAAAATGCGTCGTTTACTTTGTAAACTTTATAAGTGTCATTAAAATATACATAATATGAGGGCGCTGCCGGACTTTATATGACCGTAACTCAGTCCAGTAATATCTCGTATTGCCATCTTGTAGCGATGGCGGGAAACGAAAAGTAGTTTTAAGTGAAGTAGATAAAAGATAGTTGCAAATTTGACTACTGACACTTTCAAAGTAATGTACATACGCCATTGTTACGGTCGCAACCGAGCCGGGTTCGAGTTCTTTGTATTTCTATATTTTTTTGAGATTTATAATCCGTCTGCATCGTGGTCAGCCGTGGTGATTGTTGTAAAGGGATTCCGTCTACAAATAAATAAGGGGCGTGGCAATATTTCAGTCATGTTATTTTGAATCGTAGACCATGATGAAGTTGATGGTCAGAGATGTACGATGGTTAGAGGATGATATTTGTTCCTCTATCACGTAAAACCTACTAAGCGGTCACAATGAAATTTGGCACAGAAATAAACCGTAGTCTGGAGTAACACAAGGACTACTTTATATTGATGTGCACACGAGCGAACCCGCGAGCGGACCATAGTATTATGTAATACCTTCAACTTCAGGCATTTGGCCCGCGGATCGCACGGATTAGCTAAGTTATTTTATTTACATTGCTAAAATTTAGTTCATTAATGGCCCGTTATGGACCTTTAGTCTCTTCATCTCTGAGATGGCGTATATACTTCATTGCGCTGCTTCACTGCCGATCCATGAATACCCGCAGATATACATATCGAAGCTGTCCATCAATCCGTTACATTTTTACAAGATCTGGTGAACTTGATGTGGACAACTATGGGATCAGCCAACCTACTGGCGACATACCAAGCGAAAAAACCGTTACAGTTTCTGTATATTACAACTATTTTCTAAAGCCACATTGAAATTGAAGATTTGGATTACCTGATACGCTTAATCTAAGCATTTGCAAAACATTTTTAAAACATTTTGCAGTACTCCTGCTGGAGCCATTACCCTAGAATGTGTTGTGTAAGTTGACAAATACTTGACAGCGATGATATTTTATTACTCTGAACGACGATAAACATAAATAAAATAAGAACTCGCCATACAATGTGATCCAACATGCGAACCGAGAAATGCGGCTATCAAAATATTTTATTTGGATTCCTCCACTCTGTACAAAATAAACATGGTATATTAATGTAACTCTCGCGGAACCGTATTCACGTCAAAGGTATTTGCTGGATATATTTCAAGTGTCATTTAAATATTGACATTCAATAAGCAAGAGCATATTAATAGGATAGGTATTCAATGTCTTTTGTCTATTTTTCAAATAAAACTTCTTTAGAATAGCATTTTAAACTTTGTGTAACGAACAATACTTATGGCAGAAAATACATATGCAACGTTTGTAAAGCGACAATAGCATCATAAAGAATGAGTCAGTTGTGAGTGAAGTACATATGTATAGTTCGACAATTGACTTAACACCGCCCGGAACTGATTATTATTGCATAAAATAGCATTGGTTAGTTGTTGCTACGATTAATTCTATACCTCTTTTTATAAAACACCAGTTGCTTACAACGTCTACAACTATTACATACAATCATCTAACAGAAGCATACTTTAAAAGCAACGTGCAATCGTAGACATTCACTGCTGATAACAAAAAGTACATTTTATATAATTAACATAGAGTCATTAATTATTAACAAAGGCGTGTTTTGATAAGACAAGAGATTAAAGCTTGACAGCGCAAGGAAGGAACATGAACAAGACATCCTCACACGGAACATTAATAATGGAAACCTTTTGTTTGCTCCCAAATAAATTTCAGTTTAAGAACACCGTTGTCAGCAGAGTAACGTTTCATATATATTCGTTAAGTAGAAAAAGTGAGGTGTTTTATAAAAAGAACATCTGTATCAACTAGGAAAACAACTGATAGATATGCCGAACTTATTTAAAACCTCCTTTTGTATCTGTATTCACGTATTACGAACAGTTAATGGACTCAATTTTCACTCGTCTACTGAAATATTTAACTTGATTACAAGCTGCAATATTGGTCAAGTTTGAAACGGAGCCCTGACGCGGGGTTCCCTTTTACTGTACAATGATTCATGGATACCTCCGTCCTCCTCGCATCCGTTTCCTCACCGCTTATCGTCGACCTTGATATGTTCGTCGTCACCGTCTCGCTATTTGCTTATTGTCTCGACGGCACGTGCTGTATGTACCAGCTTGACGCAGACATGTGTAAAGTTGACAGTTTCTCAAATTTGTTCTCACTGTATATTTGAATTATAAAATTCTGACTTTAGTTATGTGTGTTATTACCTCCTAGGATGAAATAAACAGAATTAACTTCATTTATTTTCAAACTAACATCTTCGTTACAACTTAAAATTAGTGAGCCGCATTTTTCATAATTTTGTTAGAATGTAGGTAATTGGCCGGTTCAGCGAAACTTGTTTACAAACGGTGCGTCGTCCCAGTCCCCGTCGTCTCCTGCTGGCCCCCGGGGACCACTTGCACCACTGATCTTGTTTGACTGCCCAGGTCGTTTACCGGCTACAGTCCAGTAGTGCTACACTGCGGTCTTTTTTCTGACCATGTGACCGATAAACCACTCTAAAAGCAACAGCTAACTCGACAAACTAACGAAATCATAAAGCAAAAAGCCGCAGCGACAAAACGTGGGCTGGTTTTTTATTCCAATAAGTTTATTTGACGCCTACATGCCCCAGTTAGTATAACAACTGTGGGTTTAAAAAAACGCGAATTCTGCATAAATCCGTTTATAGATCAGGGAGCAAAACACAGGCGATAAATAAGGCTAAGCCATAATACAACCTGGTGGCTAGGGTGAGGGAGAGGGCGAGGAAGAGGGCGAGGGCGCTGATGTAGCCAACCGCGATTAACGGTAAAAGTATTTAAATTAAAATATTTAGTAACTTCAATAAACTACTGCTTCCTAATTTTATGGAATAATTTTATGGAGGCGATCAGGTAACTAAAGTTATTAAAAAATAACTGTAAGTTAAAAAAAATAATTAAAATCAAACATAACGCTTCTTCTTTTTAGTTCTCTCCTTCCTTCAGGGCTGCTCCTTCCCTTCTGTCATCTTTCATGATTACTTCGCGCTACTATTTGTCTTTTTTTTACGTTATATAAGTTAGCGCTTGACTACGATCCCACCTGATAAGTGGCGATGAAGTCTTAGATGGTACTAACTTAGTAGAAGACCATTCACTCTTGACTTGAAAACTTTTACATTGTAATGGAACGGGAACACCGAAGCGGGCAACTTATTCCAATCCTTCGCGGCACGGGTGATAAAAGACGAGGTAAAGTGCGTCGTTCGTATAGGCGGGATATATCTCTCGTTCTCTAATATTTAATCTTGCAAAATTAGATTACAACAAACAAAGAAACTAACGTAATGCTGCAAGTTTATTTAAATACCTTAAAAATAATATTCAAAGCGCACAATACGATGGCGCAATGTGCACACCCAAAAAACCAAATGTTCAGGGCCAACCGTTCGTATCCAGACACACTACTTGGATCCACCACAACCAGGGTCACTGGCCACTGCTGCTCACCGAGAGGATTAACTCAAGTTGATGTAACGGAAGGTTTTTATGTTCAACTGAAAACGTTGGATGGTATTATAAGATGGTTCGATGTAGAGAGTGTTGTGGTAAGACGAGGAGGTAGAGACAATTAGAAAAGAAGAGAGAGGATCAAGAAGGAAAAAGCATGAGAAGAATTTGTAGTTTTAATGTTACTTACTGGCCAGTGCTGGATAGATAATTTTTGAGAAGAGATTATGAATATATTAATAAAATAATTAATAAAACATTTTAAACAGGAACGAATAAAGTGGTTTCAAGGAGTGTAAAAGAATATTTTATTTATTTATTATTTAAAGTTCTGTAGAAAGTTTTTGATTGTCATTGCCACTGGGTGTGCCGAACCTATTATTGTCACATTACTAAGCACCAGTTTCTTCATATTTACTGTTAGTGTTAAAACAGTGATAGCCTAGTGGTTGAGAATTCCGCCTCCTACTTTGACCCCCGGGTCCGGGTTCGAATCCCAGGGCGTGCACTTCTGACTTTTCGGAGTTATGTGCGTTTAGGTATTTAAATGTCACTCGCTATAGCGGTGAAGGAAAACATTGTGAGGAAACCTGCATGACGGCGAGTTCTACCAATCCGCACGTGGCCAGCGTGATGGACTATGGCTTCAACCTTCTCATTCACAGAAGAGACCTGTGCTCATAAGTGGGCCGTGATGGTCCAATGCGGATTGGCGGAGGTGTTAATGGCCAATCAAACTTTTGGAAGTATTTAGGCCTCCGACATGGCTTAATGATGGCTATTAAAAGATATAGGTAATGAAATATGTTATTTGAAGTCCTCACGCTGACGAGATGGTAGGATCCATTTTAAGGTACATTATTTGAGTTTTATGCATTAAAGTGATATAAAATGCTTATAATAGTTACTTTCAACTGTGAAGTTGTTTTTTCAATCCGTTATGCAACACTCCGACCGAGAAACATAACGAACCGTTCGCTTTCAGCACCCCTCCTGCCACACCGGAGACCTTACATCGGCGGCGGAATGCCGCTTGGTAGAGTTGACACATGTTTGACAACTGTTTATTTTATTCTCAGGAGTGCAGGTTGCTCACGATGTTTACCTTTTCGTAAGGGATTATTAATAAAGATACGCACGTGAAGTCGGAAGTGAGAGTAGTGTGCAGGCTTCCATCAGAAGTCCTTGTGTTTGGGCGGCCAACGTTAGAACCGCCAGGCCATCACTGCTTATCTATTCACAGTGCGTTAAATCCTTTATACCCATCTTTCGCCAACAAACCGCGTTATCGCGGAGCAGAACTAATTCCAGCGACACGACGAACACAGACGCCGTAAAATCTACTCCTTACTATCTGATATCAGTGTTCGGCCAGGAACACACTCCTCTTTACGTACAGGAATAACTTAATAACGTATTGTGAATCTTAGTCCAGGTCGAGCTGGTCTGCTCGTGGCGCTTGCACCGCGCGCTATACATGAGATTGTACTAGAGGGCCTCGGTTAGTACGAGTACTAAAGTTTCACCTGGTTTATACACATGTATTGAAAGCGCAACTCACTGTTTTATATTTTATCTCTTTTCTCTGAACGTGTGTTCTTAGCACAAGCAAGGACAGTGGTTCATTAGGAAGTTTGGACAATCAGAACATCGCACCAGCAAAATGTAGAAATTGCAAGTTAAATATCATAACATAATAAATGAGTCTGATCAAGTTGAAGTAGAATAAGTACAAACATATAAATTGATAAAGGAAATGCCTTTTCACTGGCCATACAAGGGCGCCCGGCGACTGTCAGAGGGTCAGTAAAAACGAGCAAACTGCGCTCGTTACATTGATCCCACAATCACAACTTACCTCCTAAATCATATTAGTTAATGTCCACTCACTCACATGTACTCGGGTATCTGCTGGCTGTATCTATCTTTTACGAGCGCTATAAAAATCGTTTTTTGCTCAAGATGTTTTTGGCGCTACAACTAGCGCATTAGTTGTGGTAATTTAATATTAAATTTCAAAAACGAAGGAACAAATTTTGATTTATTTTTTATGAAGTTATGTACTTAAGTCATGTACATAAAGTTTATCCTACTTTCAACTAATATAACAAATATAATAGTTTGTGAGGATCGGGAGGATCGGGAGGATCGGGAGGATCGGTGGGTGAATGGAAGATTTAATCCTTCACGAAAAAACTGTTTTTACAAAATGTCGTGCAAAACTTTAATTTAAGTGCATAATAATGTAATGTAAGGATACATTACGGCACATATAAAACAGACTGTATTTCATGAACGTATGACGCGAGCGAAACCGTTGAACTTTCATCCTGTATTTCACACCTTGTTCATTTTCAAGTTCTAGTGTAACTTTTTACCAATGTTCATCAAAATCGGTTCAGTGGTTTAGATGAAAGCAGGCAGCAGGCGAGCGCGTAGAGGACACGAATGAAGAGCATAGTAATAAAATAGTTACTCGACAAGAGGCTACAGCGCAATACTCAAGACAGGTGCGTCTGCGCTGGCGCGAGGAACAATGTAACAGAAACAATGAAGTAATAAACGCCCGCATTCTAATTCCCTTTCACCAAAGTCACGTATTTCATTTTATATTCGAATCGTTCGCAGATATGAGGCCGAAGGACGAAAATCAAATTCTAATATGAAATATTACATCATTTCGACATCCGCGCCATCGAATAAACAACTTTCAAACCGATCTATTTTAATCCCAGCTAATAAATCTGCTTATGACTTACGAGTGAATTAAATCTATACCAGTTTTACTGGTGCCATTAATGGTTTAGTATCCAGCATCGCACTATGAAATTGTTTTTTTTATTATTATTCCACGGAGATATAGTAAGTGAAATTTATACCAATAATAAAACTGCAACTGTCAATTCCGTACGTCAAATATATTTTTTTAATTTTGATGCCTCAATGGCTTTGTTATCGATATAGAGAGCAAAACATTTTTTTTTGGATTTGTTGCCTGTCAGTTCGAGCTTCACGCAAAAGCCTCTGAACAGATTTAGATGAAACTCAATTGAAGTTTAAAACCCGGGAATGGCTTCGTTCCCGCAGGATAACCTGTTAGCATTATTAGTATGGCAACTCCGAAATCAATGGACAATTTAGATGAAATTTAGCATGTTTGTAACTTATATAAGGAAAACAGATATAGGATACATTTGTCAAAGAAAACTGTTTTGTGTCCGTGGGATGATAGGTAATGGCAAATCTGAAAGCACTAGACCACCTTAGACATAAATGTGCTGTTTGTGGCTGATACGACGAGAAGGATTATTGGACAGTGTTCATGCTATCTTCTGCTGAAGCGAAGCGAGGACAATTTCTAATGAAGTCATACATAAGTTTGTGACGTCTTCAAGACACAGGAGCTGGAAGCGTTTAGACATTAGCTTATTTGTGAAGTGAGGGATCTTGGGTTAGATCCCTGTCCCCTGTTATATCCATGTCCCCGGTGGGCGGACGGTATGAGTGTGTGCGTCAACTGGCGCGCACGCACACCACCACGCTGCTCCAGTGGATTATTCATTTATATTTTAAATTCGGTAAACTTATCTGTCGAACATGGGTTCTTAAAATTGAGTTATTTTGATTTCCGAACCAAGTTTTGAGATTCGGTTTTAAATAATAAAAGTGAATCCAAGCTTACAAAAATTCAAATCGTATCAGACGCTTCTGCAATGAGTTCTGCATCCAACGAACAGACGCATAGACGAATAGATAAAAAATATAAAAAGACGGGTCTCTATTCTTGAATTTTATATTGTTGAAAATCTCCAGTAACCGTTTCATTCAAGTATGTTGCACAGCGGCCAGTCACACAACTAATATATTCCTTGATTTTCAATGGTCTCCGTCGAAATGTTGAATGCAATAAAAACATTATTTATTTATGTTCAATATACCGTCTGGGAATGTATTGGACTCGGCGGTCATGTCCCGCTGTTGCCATCACACTTGCATCCAGCTCCACATCGAATCTTAGCAATCAAAATGCCGTGCATGCAAAATGTGGAATGCTTCCTTCTCTAGCATTCCTAGCTCTGTCTCTACTTTTGGCGTCGGAGTTCATTTTAATGGTACCGAAGTGCCCGAACTGAGAATTGAATGCGGATCATTTATTAAATGACATTTTATTGAAGTATTCTTATTTATAAACATCGCTGTGGGAAACCTATAGATGTTCTCTATAAATCCGATCTGTAATGTTCGCCAACCTTGCCTAGTTTATTACTTGCCAATTTTTAGTACTTGCTTAGTTTTCAATTCAATTAAGAATTATAAAGACATAATGTAGAACAGTTCGTTATGTTGAAAGACTATAACCTCCTTCGTGATCAAGGTCATCACTTGTCAACACATATAATAAACATTAATGATTTCGTTTTGTTGTTCATTGTTTCCTTCACCGACAGACCGACATTTCCTCGTAGTTTGTGCTTGTTCCTAGATCAATATTTCCTTCGTTTACTCAGTTTGAAATAATTTTACCTAATTTTAACATAATTTTAACTTTTTTCCCTTCGTTTTAAAGTTTAATCATGTTTTAAGATTATATTTATAATATTTTTGTTTTTGTCAAAAATACTTATGTTATTGCTATAATAAAATCTGTTAAATGATGTTAAAGTTAAGTGAAATGACACGTACCATGTTTAATTTAAATATTTTGTTTTTGTGAATATGATAGTGTTCATTTTGTTGGTGTATTAAATAAATAAATAAAATAAATTCATACTTTATATTATTGATGTGCCAAAAAGGTTTTGTTATAATTGTTATGAAGTCCTGGTGAAGTCGAACGGTTTCAATTTTTACGTGTAGTTATTTTGTGTGGAAGTAGCCCATAAACGATCAGTCGAGCCAGAGGTTACTGCGGGTCACATTGGTTATTATCATTTATTCTTTATTGACCCATTAATGGTACAAAAGGCGGCCTCAATGGTGGAAAGCATTGTCTGCCAGTCAACTTTAGAGATGTGCAGAGAAGTTTGAATGAGGTAAAGTAGGAGAGCCAGGAAATAGATATAATATAGATGAAAGAAATAAATGAGAGCAATCGGGAATTATATACCTAATACTAAGGTCACAGTTAAATGTAGAAGAGGAAAGAAAAATTATAATTTATTTGCTACTACATATATTCATACTACTAACATATTATGTAACTATTATAACATAATATCATTAAAGTCAGAACTGCCAAAGGTAACGCTATGATGACTACCAAGGAACTATTCAAGACAGACAGGCTTGAACAATCATACCAGTAATACCAACACGACCGAACGGCTCTGCAGCAGTCGGTATTGGCGCCAAGCATGGAGTGCGGCCAGAGCAGGCAGGTGTGGAACCTTCTAGGGTCAAGGATATTGTTGTGGGAGTCAACGTTTATTAAGATCCTTTCGGAAAGTCTTACCACAAGACAAGTGATTTCTACTGATTCGTCCACCTGCCTGATGGCCTGCAAGCACGGGACTCGGATCATTATTGTAGCTCTCGACTATAGTGAAACATATGTAAATGAGTTCAGCACAGCTGTATTTACTCCTTCGGTGTTGTTAATTTTCTGGTTAATATTAGTTCCAGCACCTTAATAACTGAAACAATATTTCCGTGTTCAAGATGAAACTATTCAGGACCGTCAGACGATTGCTTAAGATCAAAATTCCTTTCCGCTCGTTAATTTCCACTGTAAGTTGCGCTAACTCCTCCTGTACACAGACAGTGCTGTGAAACAAAGCGAAGATGCAAATGTCTTTATTTACATTACAACTTTTGCTTTACATTGTTTGAAATGGGTTTTAGAAATAATACTTGTTAGACTCTAATAAAGTACGATTTCTGAATAAAACTTAAATATATATTTTATGAGCCTTTACAGCTTGTTTCAGTCGAAAAGTTCAGAATTGTAGTGTGCTATAGGCTTCTTATTATAAAAACCAAAGTCTGTTTTTTGGCCAAAAGTGGAGAAAAAGGAATATAGTAATTTCTACCGGTTTCTTTCGTTTTCATAATAATATGTTATTTTTACAAGCTTTTATTTAACGTGCAGTGTATATTGTATAAGAATTTGTATGTTAGTATATAAGTTGGTTATCGGATCAAATCTAGCAAGCTTAATTAGACCTACTTCTTCTTACACTACG
>DWJZ01005516.1:0-13969 GCA_018249125.1 Asbolis capucinus | reverse complement strand
TAACAAGTGAAAACTTTTAAACATGTTTTCACTTTTTTGTTTTTGTTTGTTTTGTTTCTTCCCTTTAAAGGTTAATTTTTTTAAAAAGATTTCTTAAACATATAAGGAACTCGTCTGTCAGTAAAAGTTACGTATTTATTAAGAAGTTATTACGTATGACAAAACATTCCGCTTTAAGAGAACCGGCTTGAGAAATTCACTCGATTTTGTTTAGACTATCATATGAGTGGTTCTAGAGACAAGTTGCCCAACCAACCTGTCTTCATCCGCCGCAGCAGTATTGGGATGTTATTAACACTGTGTAGTGTTGTGCCGGTCGCCAGTGTGCCAATCAGTTTCTTAACCTGCGTCTGTCTGTCTGTCTCGCCACACGTCACGTGGCGTACGTTTTCATTTTAATTACTGACGAGCGCTGTTGCGAAGTAGAATTAAGTTGACACATTGTGACGTATATTTATACAAGTAAATTAAATTGGAGTGTTTGTATGTAATGTTAAAATAACCGACTTTAACTAAATGCATATGTACGAAATAGACATGTACGAAAATAACATTTTTTACAATTGTTGTCTGCCTGTTTATTCCGGCTAATCTCTGGAACGGCTTGGTTGATCTTGACGGAACTTTTACTAGGAGATAACTGATGTAATAAAGAGTAAGGAGGCTACTTTTGTTTAAGAATTATAAAATATATGTTTTTGTAAAATCTGCAAACTAAACAACAACTGTTTTTGTTCATATAATAAGTTAATGCTTGACTACAATCCCACCTGATGATAAGTGGCGATGTCCTAGATGGTAAAGCGCATTAACTTAGAAGAAGCCTATTCACTCTTGTCTTGAAAACACCGACATTATACTCGAGCGGAAACACAGACGCTGGTAAATAATTCCAATCCTTCGCGGTACGCAATACAGCGTCATGTTTTGTTATAAAGACACGCGGACGAAGTTGCGAGCACAGCTTATATATACGAGTATGCTTATACACGTATAATATTACAAAATATTCAATACAGTAGGTACTATAGATTATTTTTTAATTACAATTAAATATGCTTGTGCTAAATATCTTATAATTTATTATAGAAGTTAACTTTTTAAATTTATTTTTCTTAATAATAGCCCACTAGTGATGGGCATCTGCTGGCGAACGATGGGGCCTCGCATGCGTCATGCTCCAATGCGGCTCGGTGGCATATTTTTAATGACAGTTAATTCCTAAATCAATAAAGCTTCGACTCGATCAATCATGGCTGTTAACCGACACGAAGGTCTGATCTTATCTCTGGATCTATAGAATATTTAACAACTGTCGTTTAGTACCACTTTTAAAAGGTTTCATTTTAAAAGTGATTCCTCCCACTCACTTAGTGTTGATGGTTGAAGTAGGATCGGAATGGATTCGAGTTTACACCGTTCCCCGTATGTCTTGGCATACCGTCGGCGTATGCAAAAAACGATAGTAAAACCTAGTAAGATTGAAATACTGAAACAGAGCTTGAAGAGGGTCAGCAAGGAGTATTGCGCTGAGTCCTCCATTTGTGGACTAAAACACCTCGTCGACGATCACACACCATGGATAGAACGGTATGTTCATGTGAAAGCGCGAGACTTGGTTTGGAACTGGTTTGGTGGTGGCTGGTAGTGGCCATGCCTGCGTCTGGTCTAGTTATTACGGCCACTACCGCCTTCGACGAGGCATACGTTACATCACACTATAATTACGAAATTATCCAATGTTATGTCATTTAAAACTTGAAATACAGCAAAACTAGGCTGCTCTTAATAGCTGCGCAGGGATGGGTTTGCTAGTCTTAAGCAGATTGGAAATGTGTATACTTCTTAAGTTCTTTTTAAACAGCGACCTCTGTCGGGTATTTGGTGCAACCAAAAGGTTAACAAACTATTATTTTACTTTTTTTAAATGGGTTTAACAGGCAAACGAACAGCCGGTACACGTGATAGTAAGCCACCACCGCCTGGACATTAACAACACCAGCCTGGGGGGTAGTAGACTAATTAGATGCGTTGCCTACCAGGAATGATGTATCAGTTATTTTTATTCTTTTATACGAGTCGGTCGTCTATAAACCAAAACGTGGGCAAAAAGTCTTATATGTATGTATTCGTAAGTCCAAAATGACCATCTCTAATGACAACTATCTTCGTTAATGATTGGCGGACGCAGTATTATTACGTAAAGCAGGGAAAAGCAAACCGCGGCCCGCGGGCTGCATGCGGCCCTTTCAACATTTTTAAATTTATTTTTTATGCTTAAAAAGCTCATACACTGTTTCAAAACATATGATAGTTCAACATAAAAAGTATTATGATACTATAAAAAAAAACTACATGTTAACTCTAAAACGATTAGTAGGTTTCATTTAGTATTTAAAGAACTAATCTATGTGCGGCCCTTTTGCTAAAAGGCATTTTAAATTGGCCCTTTAATAAAAAACGTTGCTCCTGATGTAAAAAAAATCAAATCACTGTTTTTAGCGTAATCTGGATTATAGTTCTGATAAGTGCTCTGATATTCTCCGTGTCCCTGGTCTGGTTGACCTTCACGAAGTACTACAGAGCCCCGCTGGTGACGACACAGATGCCGGACGGAGTGTCTGTCAGTAACATTATATTCCCGGCCGTCAGTATTTGCACAAACAACAGAATTAGTAAACAAGCTGTTACCAACTTGGCTAGAAAGCTGTAAGTTCATTTCTATATTATTTCATATTATAAGTAGAAAAACGAACTGACGAGTCGCCTGTACGTGATCACCGCTACCCAAGTTATAGCATCACGTTGCCTGCCAGGGAGAAAGAAGAGAATCAATAGTAGAGTAGTAGAGTAGCAGTAGGAAGAAGAGAATCAGGAGCAGAGTAGAAGAGTAGCAGTAGAAAGAAGGGAAACAGTAAATATATTTACTGAAGCAACCGGGTTCAATAATTATCACAGGCACATCAAAATCATGTCGCTTTAGGAAGGGAGGAAGGAAGGTTGCAGAAGAACAATGGGAAGAGGAGAACTGGCTCTCAATCAATAGGCTTCTTTTTTTTTGTGAAAATAATCGACAAGCAAACACGGGAACCTTGATAGTAAGTGGGCACCGCTATCCAGGAAGGAATGTCATCACTAAAGTAAGACAACTTTTATTACTTAACGTAATTCCTAAGTTTTAAGAAGAAATCTTTTGTCCAAATATTGATAAGAGGCTAAAACTCTGATACTACCTAAATGGCTGTTCTATAAATTAATGAGTGCCGTTCAAAAATAATTTAAATTTGCTTTTACAAATTCCCAACTACAACCCGGAAGACCTGTTTTATGTTAATGAAAACATGAGTCACTAATGTTATTTCAACTGCTTCTTAGTTTCCAGAAAACCAATTAAATTTTCTGCGTTCAGGTTAAAAGAAGAACGTAACAGCAAGTACACTGAGCAGGATATGCTGTCTCTGCTGTTTGGATTGGGAATGCTGTACATGTTTCAGCCGATGAACGAGAAAATATCCCCTATTGACCTGCACCGCGCCTTGGGCGACTACGACGTCAACCACCTCATGCGAAGTGTGAGCCAAATACCTATCTCTCACACCTCCAACCTGTCTCTCATACCAATCTCAACATACCTAATTGTTATGTATCAAGATCAAGTTCATTAATTAGTCTGATGGCCTACGTCAATACTAAGAAATCGACCGAGTTAGGCAACTTTGGGTGCGGTAGAAATATAGGTATTACTTGAATTATCAAAAGGTCGCTCTACAGCTCTCCGTTGCAGATTTATGCGTCAGATCTCTATGTTTACGTAACATCCTGTGGCTTTTAGACACATGTTTTACTTAACATAATTAATGCATGATTGCAATTCCACTTGATTGTTAGTGGCGATGTGGCGAAAGCGCATTAATATAGGAAAAGCTTATTCGCATCCTTTTTTCAGCTGCTAACCCGTTTTCTATCTTCTTTGGAATAGTGCAGTGGAGTAAGCCTGTATACCCTTGACCTTCACAATTCTCGTCACTTGTACCATTAATTAGTGAATACCATTAAAGTATTTTTATTATATACTCGTATAACTAGCTGTACCCGAAGCTTCCCTAACACACATTGTTTTTTTATCTCTAGTGGACCAAAATTTTTTTCTCCTATTCCACGCGAACCCGGGAATTATTCGGAATAAAAAGGATCCTAAATGTTAATCGGGGATATAAGTAATAACTTTACAAAGTTTCATCGAAATCTGTCTGCGCGTTTTCACGTGATGCGCGTTCAGACAAACAGACAATAATTCCAAATAAATATTTTCGTACTCTATGTCCATATTTTAGTCCTCCTCATCAAAATTTTGAAAAAATCTCCAATGTACAGGAAAAATGCACTTTGGGTTTTATTACAGCATAGATCCTATTACCCTAATATTACAAATGTGAAAAATTGTGAGGAGGGATGGATGAATGTTTGTTCCATTTCCAAGAAAAAACTATTGAATTAATCGCAATGACATTTTATACAGGAATACCTGTAATACCTGTAAAATGTGTAATAATCAATAGATTATAGCCTAGAAAACCAGACAGACCTTTTCGGGACGAAGCCTCAGGAAGTAGTACCTACTCTGCATTTGTTTGTTTCAGTTAACCCCGAGTTGCGAAGACCTGCTGCTAAGATGCGCGTGGAACGAGAAGCCCATTAACTGCGCGGATCTGTTTGACTTCCGGCTCACCATGAACGGCTACTGCTGCACCTTCAACTATTTGCGGGAGTCCGACATCACTTTCAAAGAGTATGTACCTTTTATTTTGCTGATTTTATTAGGTCAGGTTAAGTAAAATACGAGTAGGTACTGTGCTTCCGGGATCGCGTGAGGCGAGGGTGGGAGCCCGTACAGCCCAGCAAGCGACCCCGGGGATCCTGGGACGGTGCTGTGTGTGTGGCCACAGTGTCAGTGAGTGGCAATACTCGGAGTTGGGTCCGATTGGAGCATTGCGCGCAAAGGACTCTGGTCGTGTTCCATGAGAGATCTAGGAGTCCTCCTACAAAGGCTGGTTGGAAAAAAGTAAAATGTAGACGTCTTCAAGATAAGAGTGAATAGGCTAAATTCGTATTACCGTCTAAGAATACATCGCCACATACCATCAGGTGGGATTGTAGTGAAGCATTAACTTATTACATGTTAGGATATTCAAGTTGATACAAGCAATGATATAATTAAGTTATATAATCTTTTCTTGAAAAGAAGATTTTTCAGCGTAACCAACTAATTATTGGGTTAGTTAAGTTATTAATGGGAAACTTTGTGAGGATGCATAGACAGAATTTTGTTATATTTTCAGAAAATTGCTACTGATTGGATCTGGAATAACACGTAGACTGCTTTTTATTTTAGTAGTATTTCACGCGCGCGACGCCGCGGGCGGAACTTGTTTATATATGAATGTAATGCAAAATTCAGAAAACTCACCACAGGTTAATAAAAAAATAGAGTTCAATTATAAATTAAATTATTATAGCTACTAGGGGGATCTCTAACCCACCACTATTTATAGTATTTCGGGAAAACAACATTGCCCTACAAATTGCGTTGTATCATGTTTCCCGTGGTACTGTGGAGACTGTTTCCCTGCCTTCTGTACCAGCTCCCACAAGCGAGAGTGTTTCAGTAAAAGTTAGGCGTCTCATAATATGAATCACACAAAAAATATGCTTGATAGTAACCATGTGAAAAAATGTAGCTAGCACCACGGACGGTGCAGTAATCATTTGTAATGTATTAGTAAGATGTATTTACCTTACACTGAACAGTAAAACAGGATTCCGCAGCAGCGACATGTACCAATACGGAAACAAGTCGACATATAACGTCGACCAGGGATTGAAGGTGTTGATGCGACTCAACGAAACCGATGACTTTTTTTACAACATGCCGCTGCAGGGAGCTCAGGTCAATATAGTGTTTTACTACTTTTGATTTATATTTGCACCAGGCAACCATGATATTATGCTTACACACTCATACTCCCATTCTACGATCAAATACCAGAGTGGTGTGGACTACGGCCGGGTGCCAGGTGCAGGCTCGCTCCGTTCATCATCATTGCAACCCGTAGCCCACGAGGGATCTAGGCCATAGGCCAACTTTGTGGAGAATTCTCAGGCTTACAGATTTACCCACTACGTTTTTTTCACCATAGCAAGTGATAATCAACTTCTGATACGCACATAACTTTGAAGATGAGAGGTGAGCGCAGGATTTGAACCAGTGACTCCCGTGCCAGAGACCAACGTTCATTACCTAATCTACACGGCTGTTGATAGAGTTACATCTCTTCTTGAGCCGATCTATCAACTATTATAAACATTACCTCTTATATTATTTTAATAGTGTTAATGAGTGTTCACCTTTACACTGCATGTTTCATAATGCTTACATCATGTGCGTTCCGTAGCACACTATATCTACTCGTATACTACTATATTGCTGCTTTTTAATATTAAACAAGGTTTATTAAAAATATTAAATACACAGGAATGAATTATCCTACTAATATTATAAATGAAAGTATGTAAGTATGGATGTTTGTTACTCTTTCACGAAAAAACTACTAGACGGTTATACATCAAAATAACGTGTAGGGTACAATTTGTCGTGATTTTATTTAATTTTGGTCAAATTATAACGATACAAGTCAATTGAGTCAGAAAAAATCTGCCATATGGGAGCTATCTTGGCGGACATTGCCTAAACCATTTGAGTTACACAAAGATGATGTACCGTAGGATTGTTGTTCTCGAGTAGTTCTAAATAAAAGTCCGCGACAGCATATACATACATGTAGCGTATATAAAGCTAGATAACCTTTTGTGTGGAAGCCACTATGACCAAAATTGTGATCCATAAATTAAACCATTTAATTCAATCGGATATTATTTTACAACATACATTTTGGTATATAGGAATATGTACAGGTACAGACGCGAAAAATATTACGAACATGACGCGAGCGAAGCTGCGGGCGGACTCTAGTAGATCCATAATACAAAGAAACACTCAACATTTCATAAATATATTGTTAAACGTCGAGGAGTTGCCTAGTCTGGAGCCAATCCTGGACGTAATATCAGGTCATGTTTATCGTAAAAATGTAATGTCATCAGGACGGAAAGTTTATGCAAAATTTCAGCTCCGTAGTGTAAGAAGAAGTGGGTCTAATTAAGTTTGCAAGATTTGACCCCTAACAAACTAATATTCAAACATACACTGCAACTTAAATAAAAGCTTGTAATAATTTAATTTGTATACATTTAAATCGTTTTAGAAACAAATAACTAAAGAAATTACTAAAACTAAGTATTAACACGAAATTATTGTAAATATTATCAAAATTAAAGTCAGCAACCAATTGTACGATCATGTCCAATAACTTGAAACATAATACGTAACTATTGAACTTTCAAATTTTATAACTAACTCTGACTATTACGCTTTCACGTTAATAAGCCGAGTGTCATGAAATTTGATACAAAGATAGACTAAAGTTCGGGAAAGGACATAATGCTTTTATCGCTCAAAAGGTTGCAGAAGTTTAGGGATGAAAGTTTCTATATATAAATACATATGTATACATATATCAGACTTCTTCATTGTCGAAGGTAAATGCATGAAACTTTGAATTTGGGCACTTAAAGTTCTAGGGTTTTTGAAATTTTACCTATAAACATGCAATAAAAAAATTTAATACAAAAGTAGTGCAGGTACCTACAAGATTTTATAAAACAAAGCGAGTATAAAACATTATGATCCATGTCTGTGGTCTAAATCCTAAAATACTACTTTCCCACTGCATCACTGTATTGATATCATTAATTGTACTTTTCTTCCGATCTCGAATTGCTTCTTTTTTGATCTTTAACGATTATTAACAAAACTGTAACTGGCTATTTTAACAATAATAACATTGTCTAGCCATACTTTCACTCTTAGCTCATTATGTAGCCTAGCGACTAGTTACTGAGCATGTTGTATCCTAGTATCTGTGCAGGCATGGAACATACTCTACCATGCTGCTCCAGTGTGGATTAGTAGAACCAAGTGTCAGAGGTTTTTAGCTGCCTTCCGACAAGGCTGTGTGACTGGTATCGTGCGGTTAGTACCGACGGCTCTAAGTGCCCTCCGATGCATGGAAGCGGTAATGAAATTTTTGCCACTAGCGGCCATTTTCTGACCGCACAGACCTATTGTTGCTTAATTTAGCCAATCACTGACTGCCAAGACCGACGGCCGCACTATTAGCCTTCAATTACCTTCTTGACAAAGCCGATGATAAGGAAGGAAATTTATTTATTATCTACTAACATATGTATGTATTTTAAAGGTAACTCAACGCGTTGCAGAACATTATTATAATTAAATAAACATAATATGTCAAACAACACATATTATTACGTATTATTTTATTAAGAGAGCTGTTAATTCCTACAAGCACTTCTCTGACTCTAATTATAACTATAGTTGGTGTATAAATTTCAGATGCAGTTTTCTGATGCATACGACTTCCCCGATGCACCGAGCGGTAGTTTCGCCATGCAAATTATAACTCCCAAAGTGAAGGTTACTTGCTTTTCAGTTACATTAATGTCTTATAATGATATTTACATTATCTATTTCTAATCAGATTTTTTCAGAAAATCTTTGATATAATGAAATAATTATAATACGGATTTTTAGCATTAAGCATTTATTCTGTTTTAATTAGCGAGTAATTGACTCAATAAAATAGAACCCAGATAGATCGGAACATACCTCCACTCAGACAAGGCATTGAAAAGGAGAAGTTGAATAAGTTACCACACTATTAATGTTTCGTATAACATTCCACCGTAAATTTGTCGGTAGATGACGGTGTCAGTGTCAGCAAGTTTCACAGAGGCGTCCCGAGACATCGAGCACGTGCCGGTGATGCTGCGGCAGTGTCTGTTCTACGACGAGTCCTCTTACCTGCCCTTCTATACTCACAGCGACTGCATGCTCAAGTGCCGGATGCTGTTCCTCTACGAAAACTGCAACTGCACGCCGTTCACGATGCCCAAAATGATGACAATTAGGACCTGTGATATGCGGGATGTGCCTTGTCTGAAAGTTTACAACGGTAAGCTTGAGGGGTTACGGCCGTCTTGAGAAGACTGAGATTAACAAATCCAAACCCATATTGGCACATCATGGTGTCGTAAGAGGCGACTGAAATCAGCTACTTGGTGGTAGAGCCTTATGGATTACATTTTTGTAAAGCCCGTTTGGCTGGCTATCACCCTCTTATTTGACTCAGCCACCAAGAGATCCGTCGTGTTTCAGTTTGGCTTAAGAGCCACTGTTCCTCTCTTTCTTTTTCACCGTCCTTAGTCATCCTTCTTCTCCTTCCTTCTTCTGTCAAACAAGTCCCTTCCTCAAGCAAGAATGCTTTGTCTTCCTAGCACGCGTGGTTCTCACTTCCTTCCTGGCAAGTAACGCGTCTCTTTGTCTTTTAATAACAATAATAAGTTTTCAATGATATGTGAATTCTTCCAATTGGCACTGGATCTATTGACTATGGATTGTACTCTCATTGTGAAAAAACCGGAACCCAGTAGAACTTTAAACAGTTCTGGGCTGCAGTGGCAGTAGCATTATAAAATGGTTTATATGTTGTAGCTCAGTCAATAACAGTTCGACCGCCGGTGGAGCCACTCCCGCCAGAGCTGGAGTTGCACCTGGCCAGAGGTGGGATCCGCTGCCCCATGTGCTACCCCAGCTGCTCCAAGACTGCTTACAACTATGAGTTCGACAATGTCAATATATACCCCGACTATTTGAACAGCATTGCCGATAAAGACAGGGTAGATTGGCTGTATGTATTCATAATTTTGTACTTGACAATGTTAGTAATTATTGAGTTAGCTTTTAATCGTTGCAAGATCGTAAAATATTGTACATAGAAAAATACATACATAGAATACACCTACACTATTAAGTTGATATTTCAATACATATAATAAACCGCTATCTGTTCGTAAAAACAAATTGGGAATAGCCTATGAGAGAGTCACTTTTTGGTAAGAAATAGAACCCACAACAATTATTTTTAGAATGATCGTACGTTTATCTTGGACACACTAACCTCGCGTTTGACGGCAGTAATCTCTTGCCATCCGGCGACCGGCTGCTCGTTTGCATTATTATGACATAAAAAAATTAAATAAATGCAAAACGTAAAATGACGTTACTTTAATTAGATATAAGTATTCAATACACGGATTATTAGCCAAATACAAAATATAAAATTCAACGTCGAATCTCAAAAGTCTTGAAGGCGTAATTGTTAATCGGCCCCTCGTTCCGGAATGATGCTTTCTCAATTTTCGACTTGGGACTTCCAATCTTTTGAAGCCAAATTTTCATATCATCTATGCCTTGCTGAGTTCCTTGCAATTGGCCAATCACGGTACCCTGGGCCGTGTTCATCACCCACCCTTGCAAGCCCAGTTCGGTAGCTTTCTTCTGAGTATGCTTCCTGAAGTACACGCCCTGTACTTTACCGAAAACCTCGAAGTCGGATGACAGCAGGTTTGCCTTCTTAATTGCACTTGCCATTTTGATAATTGATTATTAAATAGGAAATGGGGAAGAAATTTTGCAAACGATCTTTTGAGACGTTGTCTGTGATATCATGCTTTTGTTTTTGTTTATTTTCGTTGGCATGGAAATGTTTGGTCACCAGGCTAGCCACAGATATTGTTAAAGGCAACATAGATAATTAATGTTGCCTTGTATAGTTTTAAAGTAATCGCAGAACAACTATTTGCTTTCTGGATATGATTATAGGTAATATTTAAATAATTAGTAATAAAGATAATAATTATTTAATAATAATAAATGAACAATAAATTTATTATATTATTTATTAAGTAATTGAATTAATTCGTTATTCATTAGATTTTTGTTTGTCGGTATTCACAGATCCAAATTAAAATGAGTACAGAACCACTACAAGATAATACTAACAACTTCTTTAGTAGCATCATGAGGACAGAGGATGATCCGCGTGAACAGCGCATGATTGAGTAAAAAGTTTTGTGACTCAAAATTGGAATGAAGCTATTGTAGCATCGTGAGTATTGTTAGTGTTGCTAGTGTTGCGAGTGTTGCGAGGGTGTTGTTGTATTGTTTCAGACAAGGCGCGAATTTCACCGGAACTTGTATTGTGCACGTGAGGTACGCGCGGGAAGTGGCCGACCGGTACGGGCAGAACGTTATCATGAAATGGTTCGATCTGATTAGTGAGTTTTGCTTTGAATAATTCATTGTTTATAATGTTTTGATTTGACTATGGTGTTTGTACTTGTAAGGATAAAATTAGATTTGCAGTTCTTAAAGGCGAAATAGGACATTTGAAATATGTACCACAGCACTTTCATTAATTACTTAAGGGTCCTCAGAGAAGAGGGGAGGCGTTTAAGAAAATCTCTATTGTAACTTTAGCGGGGTCCAGGGGTCAAACCTATTCTTATTTTTCTCATAATGTTAATACTAAAGAATGTATTTATCAGTTCTTTAATTTTCAGGCAATATAGGATCTACATGTGGATTTATCACTGGCTTCAGTTTTGTATCTGTCCTGGAGTTTATTTACTTCTACACGGTGCAGCTGATACGGGACATCGGTACTAGACGGAGAGCAGAGCCGACTGTTAAAGCTATAGAGTCCACAAGTCCGTTACATTTTGAGCCGTTGAGCAAATATCGACCGATTTACTGGAACGAGTTGGCTGCGCCACGTTGACTTTACCGAGCCTTGCTCCACCATGGTGAAATAGTGTATGCAGTAGTCTTAGTATTATAGTGTATATCAGTCGCTATAACATCGAAGAATAAAGTAATTCGTCGTGAATGTTTCACAAACTAATTCAACTTCAAACAAATAAGTCATCGATGGGTCTTAATGTCTGTTCTGAATTCATTAATGGTTACTTTACTTGCTCTTTAGTGCAGATTAGAAAAAAAGTCCTTAGCTATGGGATACGGGTTTCGACATGGGTTCACACTAGCGTCAATTTTATGTGACATCTAATATTGATGACTCTGAGATGAACCGATAATTCATCTACATATTTTATATACATATTAATGAATGTTGTGCTGCTTCACAACTCTACTATTTTTTCTAGTATAATTACCCTCATTTATATACAAATTTTCATGAGTTATTAAATATTTCATCGCTATAAAGGTAAACAATAAAGATTTGTTATAAAGATTAAATTTATAATTACAAAAAGCATAGATTAACGATGTTATGCATTACATATTTTATAATGAACGGGATTTATTTTCAGTTAATTCTTAATTAAAATTAAGTTACAAGCGAACATGCCATCGTTTTTGGAAAAAGTAGAGCGTGACAGCATTCTCTGTGGCAGCGTTACGATAGTGGGCGAAGCTGCACAGTGCAGCGCTTTGGCCGGCACATCAGGCATTCACAGACACTCCCAGGAATCATTTAAATCGTACCCCTTCAAATAGATATCTACTTACATAGATCATATCTACCTACATCACAAATACTTAATTGCTGTATAGTTCATAATATACACTATCGAAATGCTTAATGACCTGTCCAATCAGACACCTGCCCTGTTCCCACAATCAGTTCTGATAACCATCTCCAATATTATGTGATGGCAGTCCTTGTGCACTAAACGCCATCATTATTTGTTGATAGTTTTGGAACAATGTCCCAAAACATTGTCTTTATGTAATAAATATGATTCACCGAACATTGTTTTATTGTTCAACGACCCGTCAGTCATGAAGTTCGGTCTCAATAAATATTATTTACAAATATGGTGGAACGGCATCAAAAGTCTACCAGACACGACGTCGCTACATGGTTTTAAGTTTATCACTGACTCTAAAAGACATTTTACAGAAAGGTATGTATCAGTTTTTTTACACACGTCAAATCTGACTGAGGTCTGGAGAATACTCCACTAGGGTGCTGCAAGCTCCTTTCGCTGCTTCTTGAACAACCATACATTACTGCTTCATTTGCTTAGCTCTATTATGAAAATACGCCTTAAATTTAAAAAATCGGCATTCACGTTACACAGACATATGTTCCCTAGTCTATTTTTTGGATTACACATATTATCTATACTAGTAATGAAACTTTAATGACCCTATTACATTTTCTGTTCATTAAATATTTTTTGAAAATTTTGATGCGGTTATAAATCCTTTATTATCGGTATGGAGACCAAAGCATTTTTTTTTTGATTTATTGCCTGTCAGTCTCTCTCTCTGTCTGTTCAAGCTTCACGCAAAAACCACTCGACAGATTTAGATGAAACTTGGCAATTTTATTCCCGCCGGTTCCGCAGTTCCCGTTTGAATTAGTATGGCAACTCCGAAATCCACGGACCAATTTAGATAAAATTTAGTATGTTTGTAACTTACATAAGGAAAACGGGTAGAGGGCACTTTTTAACCCAAAAAACTGCTTTGTTCCCGTGGGATAATAGGTTACAATTTGTATGGTAATTCTGAAACGATTTTAGACAAAATTATGCATGTTTGTAGCTGTTGGCGCGGCAGTACAGTACAGGTACCGTTCGTTGACCGAGCGGTTTCCCATGTGTGTATGCACTAAACTAGTTTAGGCTTATCTTAGAGTACAGCGATGTGGTGGCTGGTGATCTCTTCACTCGACTTATGATCTTCTCGTTGGTTTGATCAGGCTAAATTCCATACACACGCACACGGCCTTCGATATGTAGCGGAATCAATCGGTATCCAGAGGTTTCCACGATGGTGGAAAAGAACAGCGGCGCAGATGGGCTCAGAAAGCTTGCGGTCTGCTCAGGAGAGAGATCTTGACTGGTTATGGACGGCGGCAATTAATCGATGTCGATCATAATATATGTTGAGGGTACT
>DWJZ01005515.1:0-13970 GCA_018249125.1 Asbolis capucinus | reverse complement strand
AAACTTTGAAATAATTTCAATACGATTATTATGATTAAGATAATGCCGTTGTTCACTGTGAAATTTGTTGTCATAATGTTCCAATCTCAAAAATTATATGAGTTCGCTTGGAAAACGCTTGAGGCTTTTTTCATTTTTATAATCTGTATGAAAATTGTTTGACATAATTCTGTATAACTAGATAGGTTGTCAGTATCGCACAGAAGCGTCTATTTGATCGGCCCAATATTGGCGCTGTTCTATGTTAAAATGTTGGAATCTGACAGTCGCCTCATTGACAACTGACAGTCGCCATATTGCATTAAATGTCATTTTTCCTGATTCACCAATGGACGCAGTCCTTAAACTAGTTTGTTGGAAGTCTTCCACTAAGAATGTCACAAGCAAATCCCCTCTAAAAGATACTGTAATTTTCTATGAACCTGATGTCAGTGGACCTAAGGATCTTCGTACCCCTTTCAAATGAATCTTACAGTAGACTTAAGATTAATTAAATAAAGATCTTTGAAACATGACACATTAGTATTACTATTGCTTTTAACATTATTTATAACTAATAGTAATAATGTTTTTTTTATTTTTATTAAAAAAAATACGTACGATTATTAAATTCATTAATTGTTTATTATGACATTGTTATTATTTTATCGTACTCTTTTATTTTGAAATATTTAATTCACCGTCTTTAATATAGCTGTTATGATTATTTTAGGGACAAGAAAACCAAGCTTTCTAATGCTTAGTAAGTCATTATAATATTCGTATTGAATAAAGTATTGAGGACAGACATATGGGACAGGTTATTATTTATACGTATTATATTTTTCTATGACACTTATTGTATATATTATACAATTAGATACGTTGTAATAAGTTCATTGTTGTAGCAGGAGTACTAGACTGATGCTGGTGGTGGGAATTAAAATAAATAGTATGAAAGTTTTGTGTATTTGTTTTGTGTGTATATTTGTTTATTAAAATATTATATTATTATTGTATGTTGCATTGATATGTATACGTTTTGTGATAGTTTTTGTTTACGCGCTTATTTTATTTAGTAAAGTTTTTATTTAAATTTTAATATTTATATGTGCATTTCATTTATAATTGAATCTTGATAGTAAACCGACAAATTAAATTGAATGCAATAGACGGATTTAATTCGAAAAATTTTTATTTGAATCCTGTGGAGAAAAATATGATAATATATTTTTAAATAATTTTGTTATATTTTATTTCCCTCTGTTTGAATACAATTACTTTCGTTAGTAATAAAATATATTATTTTATTTGTTTTTATTATGTATGGCTTATAACCATGTTATTCCCAGCGTCAGCATAAATTAGTTATTACATAAAAATTAAGTTTGAAGTAAGAAAATAATTTTTAGTGTAACTTTTATATTGTACACTTTAATAAAAAAATATAGGTATATGTGCCTGTAAAACAGAATTTCATCTCGAATCGTAAGTAACATTTTTTAACTTATTAAGTAATGTTTAACTGCAAGCATTAACTGTAATTTCATTATATTCGGCTCAGTCCTTTGATGTAATATGATTAGTATTGGTGAAAGTTGACTACACAAACTGTGATAGGGTTTAGTGAATGCAAGATGATTGTGGAACTGTGATGTTATGGTGGAACCAGATATGGAAACCAAAGAATTAAAACATTATATATAAAATAACATATAAATTCTTTATAATACTCTTATGTCATTATGGGTTGATCTGTTTAGAATAGAGGTTCTTCAAAAAGAAGTAAAAATGCCGCCTCTAGGATGAGAGATCGGATTACCCTCTTGGCACTGACCTGCACTTTTAGACAAATGTATTTTCTGTTATAAGTTTGTGTTGCTGGCCAGCCGGGCGATTCTCGTTTTACCAGACATTTTCAAAGTTGTTCAAGTTCAGAATTCGCTTGATTGCAATTCAGCTGGAATTTGGTATACTCATTTCTATTAAATGCGTTTCAATAAAATTTAAATTCTATGTGATCGGAATACAGTTGATATTTCGTTGACGAACGACTTTCAGGTGGATGTCGTTGGGGGGCAGTTGAAAGTAATTGCGAATATGTAGTTGAAATATCAAATTGTGCTTCAATGACAAAGTCGCTACAATATCGCTACGTACATTTGTTAATTATAAAAAAGTCTATATTCTCTTTTTGGTTATTATTATTGTGTTTTTATAACAAAAAATGCTATATATAAATATATATATAAATTTATCTTTGAACCGGGAGAGTATTGTTATGAATTTAAAGCTGCTTTAATGCAGTATTCTATTCATTTTTGTAGTGCTTATGGTACATACATTTCATGATTTGTTGCAATAATAAATGACATAACGTACTATCATGAAATTCAGTCAAAGTACTGAGGTAAAGGGGAGGGGAGCGTTGAAATAGCGTACTGTGATTGGATGATTTAAAATTGCACCTAATAAATCACAGCTATTGGTTGACACATCCTGCTCGGTGTATAACATACGGTCAATTAGTCGTATGTTCTTTGAAAAGGAATTCTCTCTAGATATTATAGGATTTATCGTATTTGATTACAATTAGAGATGGTTTTGTGAATTTTGTTCATATAAATATTATGTGCCAGTAATATACAAAGTAAAAGTGTTTTTTTTTTTCTAATAACGCTTTTGAATATGCCAGCTTATATTTTTAATTTGTTTTAGGTTTAGAGAATGAACATATTTAGGAGCATACAGTGTTGCCATTTATTAAATTGTTATTGTGTTGCTCGTATGAATTAAAACATAGATTTTACATGATATAAAAGCAAAATTGCATTATTTTAAACTTTAGAATCTTGATAATCATTTTAATCTGATAACAATTCTGATAAAATATTGTTTATGGTACTAGTCCATTGTAACAAATTTATTAATGAGGCTAGATAAAGTCACTTAATCCGCTGCACAGAGTACTTTAAGGTATCATTTATTTGTTTCATATTGTATTCAATACGTCAAACTTTACCATAATTTGTTTACCAACAGAGACAATAAACGTACGGGGTTGTACATGGGCGCGTTGGATATTACCTATGGTTTTCGAAAAAATACATAATATTACACTTTAAATTCAGAAAAATATGTAGCTACAGTAGTACAGAATAGAACAGAAAAAAGTAGTTATTGTGACTTAATTGTAATTGGCTTTGTTTTTGAAAATATTTTATAGTCTATGTTCATCCAGGATAGTGTAGAATTTTTCAATTGGGTCCAGTAGTTTCGGAGCCTATTCCTTTCAAACAAACAAACAATCGAGTCTTATAATATTAGGTAGTATAGAAATAAAGTAAATTACTCAATGCAACGAATTTAGTGACTGCATTTAGTCTATAAAAAACCGTAAGAATATTTGGTATTTATTAAGCTACCAGCATCGAAATTGATATCGGATGAAAATAATTCAAGGGCATGAAAATGGCATAATTACATTATAGGAATCTTGTTAGTAACATATAGAAATTACACAAGAATTCTTGTATTGAAGCATGAGAGATGTCGGTCCTTGCGCACAACGATAATGTATTGGTTCCGTTTTAGACGTAAGTCTAGATGTAAATGCGAAAGTGTTATTAATTTGAACTTTATGCTGATAGAATAAGGTTGATAATTCATTTGATGATTGTAACTGCTAAGTTATGTAAAATATCATCGTGCGCGTGTATTTTTTGCGTGAAAGCTAAATCCAAAAACTGTTAATTATAGTAATTTTGACTAGTAGCAAATAATGCAGTTTTTGCCATATTTTATTGAGATGCTAAAGATGTATTTTTTCATTTTATTATTCGAATAGTGAATTCGAAGTTTCTAAGGCTATGTTATAAATTTTTCGTTAGATTACCGAACTAGTGTTAAAAAATTAATTGCGGTTCTTGAAAATTTCTGCCAGATTTTACAAGTAATACCAATTTTCAATATTCAGTTTACTAATAACATTACTTTATAGGATTATTTTTTAATCCAAATTATAACTTTTCTTTAACAATTGTTTTGATGGCAGCAAAGCGTTCATAGCGAACGAGATAATAGCCTACCATCCGGCACATGTATAATAATGTACCTACTACTAAGAAGTCAGTCAAAAGGCGGATAGTTAAGATAGGCGAGAAGCGTCAAAACAACGCCCCGTGATTGGTCGAATCAAAAATGCGCCATGTTTGAATCACATCCTGTCAAAAGATTGGTTACTTGGCTACAAAAAAGTATCTTTTGGTGGATATTTTGATCACAACATTAGCGCGCGATGTTCTAACTTTATCAGGTCGATTGGTCCAATGATTTGCGTCGATATATTATGTCGTCGATACGGGATTTAGTAGGATATGTAGTCGACCTGGTTACAATTTTCGTTTCATGGCTGAATAGAGACGTGCAATGTCATTAATTTCGGAGGGATAAAACCAGTTAATTTAGGTAAGAAAGAGATAGAACACACTAAAGTAATTAAAAAGTTTGGACGAAAAATTATTATTGTGCGTTTAACTGTATTATTAGCTATGCTTAAAATCTTATTTCTGCAGTTTTCAGGACAATTTTCTGAAACCAAGCTCAAGTTGTATGTCTAATTGCTAAATTGCGCGTTACGCTAATAGTTTATTCTAAGATGAATTATTCCAGTACAAAATGTCTAATTGTAGAACAATATACCTATTTATTGGGAAAGATGTTTCATGGACTTTTGTTGTTGTAAAGGCGGCTTCCCACGGTGTGTAATTTTACGGACGAGGACGATAGAAAGAGAACGTAGGTGCATTATCCTTTTGTCGGCAAGGGCTACAATATATGTATATTATAAGTAATAACAACATGATTAGAGTTCAAAATTGCCTAGAATCACACAATCGAAATAGACCAACATGCAGCATTGGAAAAAGAACGTTCGTAAAAAGACGCACCGTAGGAAGCCAGCTTATCGAAGACATGACGGACTTTTTTGTTCTTAAGGCACTAATAAAATGAAAGGAGTTGGTATTAGTGGTCTATCTTGAAAACCCGGCTAATTGGCATATTAGATTAGTAAATTCATGCTTATGCATGTGATGATAATGACCTTGATATGCATTTTGAAACTTGATGTATGTGGATATTAAAAATTGGAAAAATGAATGTTTTCAATCGAAGATATCCGTAAAGTTATTGTGTTCATCGTGAAATTAGAAAAGAAAGGATTGGTTATTGGTTAAGGTCACAAAAAAGTCGCATGTCTTATGGAATGTGAAAATCGGTTATGTCGCGAAATGTAATAGAAACGCCACATGAAACCGATTGTAACAATTGTAACAGAAAAGTCAGATAAGTTATTATTGATTGTAATGTAAAAGTCAGATTTGTTTATGGATTGTAACAAAAAAGTCAGATGCGATGCGAGCCTTGTGAATGCTCTATATTCAGTCAAAGAAACTGTATTTTCTTACTACATTTTACGGTACAATTTTAAAACTTTGATCTCATTACGACAGTGCACTTGAAAGCAGGGTTATTCCTTAACATATTGCTTCAATTACTAGTAATTAATGAACAGAAGAATAGATTTCAGTTGACTGATTAGCGATACAGTATAATTACTTAATTTAAGTAGCGTCGAAATGTACTTGCATAGAATTTGATATTGGATGAATGTTTATTGGAAAAAGTGACTGGACCTTTTTTAATAAATTCATGTATTGTAAAATGAATTTAAGTTAAACATATAATATTTAGGGCATGGAATTGATCTTCCTTAAATATTTTAATATGACATGTGCATCCTACGATCTTTAATTTATTGAAAAATCTAGTTATTGTCTGGTAGAGAACAGTGTTTAGCGATAAGACTTACTTTTGTGTTACATATAATTGAAATTAATGTTGTATTGTTTCTCTTCTTTTACGTATAGGTGACTAGGTTGTTTGGAAAGAGATCTTTGGCGAAAAGGTCTTTAGATATATGGGGCATTTTTGGAATAGGTCCTATGTTAACGAACTGTTGATAAATTGTCGAAATCATTTTCATAACATGGATATTATTTGTTTTATACTAGTTTTTATCTATCTATGTTTATAAGTAGTTTTTAATAGTATCATTATTGGTTTCAATTGTGTTGTCAGTAATGTTATAATAATACTTTAGTGAATTTTAACTGAAATCTATACTTCAAATCTAGAATTAGCTTAGGCGTTTAGTGGTTTAGTGCATTATTAAAGTACCTAAGTATTATGCCAATCTTCACAGTCAGTAATTGACAACTCTGCCATTTTTTACATGCCCATAGGTTTTAATAAGTTTAATAAATGTATGTGTAATTAATGTTTTGTTTAATTTTTTTGTCTGTATTTTCCACACAAATGTGACAAATAAATGAATAGAAAAATAGGCAGTGCCGAAGGGACAAAGTGGGTTTTACAGTTGCTCTTCTTAGTCTAGTCTTAAACTTTTTGGGTGTACCTCAATAAGACCAAGTCATGAATTTATTCATTAATGAATTTATTCAAATTAATTACATATGCAACTCATGACTCTACAGAGTTAAACAAAAATTAGGTTGACACTTAAACTTAGATATTAAATATGTCACTTCAGAGCTTTATATTTCAAGAACCCCATAATATTGCTAAATAATAGCTTTCCAGGCAACTTTTTTAAAAAGCAAAACGTAATAAGAGGTAAAGTTTACCTTAGTTGAATCAGAGTGAGAGCCATCTGTTGGTAAGTAGTAATGTAGTTATTATTAACCTTGTAGGGCGACTGCTCTAGGCTACATTTCCTAGTAAACACAGAGCCCTATACATACTAGAGGTACAAGAAAAAACACACTGGCCCTTAACAATAGTTTATTCTGTCAAAACAGTATGATTAATTATAGATCTAAAAATATATATCAAAATCATCAATTTGGCAGAGATAGATTCTGGTAACGTAAGTAATCTGGAATAACATGGGCTACTTTTTGTTGTACATTGATATGCAGGCTAATCTGGGGGCTGAAAATAGGTAAGGATAAAGCTACATTATATTCAAGTTAAATTAGCAGAACATTGTTTAGATACAGTGGTGCCCAATGTTTAACCTCCCAACGCAAAAAAGGTGTTCTTAGAAGTTGGATGAATCTGTTTGATATCTTATGTTACTTAACATTTATTTTGATATTGTCTTGTGAGCATTATTTATACAGTTGTTTAATATGAAATTACAATAGAACTAGTCAAACTTTGCAGTTCAATCATAATGATGTTAAATTGCATAATGGATTTTAAAACTTAATCAATAAAGGTGCTCCAAGCATCTTCATTTCACTCTTGACTTCATTATACAAATCCTTATAATCGTCATGTTCTTTGATTAATACCATGATGCAACCTCGCATGGTTCCCAATGCAGACCCAATGTCTTTACGACTTGGAGTGTAGCAGTAAGGAATGTCCTTTTCCTCACAAACAGCTGGTAAGTGGCACATTATTTCAATGGGCGAAATATCTCCGGCGAACACCACAATTCTGTAATGAAAAGAATTAGCTATATCAAATATATTAAAGGTTTTTTACGCTATAAGTAGGCTAATAAGTGGTTAATAACTTGATGCAAGTGATGAATGCTAGCCTTGGTCCCCAACACGGGTGTCTAAGTGTTGCCAGCTAAGAAGGTATACATCTAATTGTTTCCACATTTGTAAGTACAAGGACTTGGGGAAGTAGTACACTATTGAAGTGTTAATACTGACACACCCCTGCAATAACTTCTTCAGAGTGACTGATGAGGAAAGAGGAGATGAATGAATAAGGTGACAATATGTTTTAAATTGTAAATGAAATACAATGGCAATTTTACGCCATTATAACGCTTTGATATGTAACAAGTAAATTTATATTTTTGTACAATACATATATGTAAATAAATATCTATCTATTTGCATAGAGCAGTATATTACATTTAAATATAGTGTTTATAAAAACACTTATAACCCCTTGTATATCACCTGGGGCTCAGCAGAAAAGAAATACAAACAAAAACACCCATGTATATAATTTTTTTAGGATGATTAAACCAAGCAAAAAATTATCAATCATTTTAAACAATTAATTTGTGTAATTTAAGGATGTATTAATATTTATGTGCTGACCGAGGAGAGGCTAAAGCAGTGTATAGACAAATATGGAAGAGATTAAAATTAGTACTTTTCTGAATAGCTATAGATTTACACAAGTAATCGAAGTAGGGAATAATAATAAATAAATAAATATCTTTGGACAACTCACACACGGCCATCTAAACCCAAATTAAGCGTTAGCTTGTGCTATGGTGAACAGACAACTGTTAAACATACATATATACTTTTAATACATACTTAAATAGATATTTCTATTACACACCCAGACACACAGTACAAACATTCCTGTTCATCACAGAAAAGTTTGACCTGTGTGGGAATCGAACCCACAACCTCCGGTGTAGTAGTCAGGTTCACTAACCACTAGACAAACTGGCCTGTCAATCCTCATGTATTTAAGTACTAAACATTTTTTATGCTATGTACCGGATACTCACGATATATGTGTTCAGCCGGGCTAATATCGGCCAGGACCGTGATCCATACAACTGGGTCGAAATATCGGCGCGTAAAACGTATATCGTGAGTTCCCGTGACATAGCATAATGTACACAATCTACGATGAGTCGAGTCTGACGAGTAGTTTTTGAGTTATTCCTAATAACATTTGATTGACTCCGACCTATGTTGGTGACGTTCTTATATTTTTCCTTGTCGCTATAATAAAAATATAATATAATAAATTAAAAATTTAATATATTATTACGTTTTATAAGTTCGCGCTTGACTACAATCTCACTTGATGGTAAGTATCGATGTAGTCTTAGATAGTAAAGCGGTCTAACTTATTTAAAGTCTACTGGTTTACTGTTTTCTTATGTTTATAACTACGACGGAAAACAATAAAGGCGTAACTCTTCAGAGTAAGTCATAATAGTTATGCGCTTATAGGGAAAACAATAAAGGTGTAACTCATATGTAATACTCTGAAGAATTTACGCTATATAATGTTTTCGGTTTTCAAAATATTGTTATAGTATATATTTCAACTCAGTAACATAGTTTATTACAATATACATATATTACAACGGTCTTTTTATCTAATAGTGTGTACGCAATTACAATAAAAAATGTTGCAAGATTATCAAATAACTAGAGAATGGTCGCTCGAACGAGTGAGCCTGGGTTCGAATCTCGCAGCTCCAATAATCCATTCATTCATGAAGAAAAAATATGGTCGGCAGACCTGAGCCCACTAGTGTCAGTAACCTAGTCATAGAACCTAACCCAACCTGCAATGATGATGAATAGATTTTAATGTAGCGGTTTTAAGACGGATTGGTCGGCATGCCATTGAGCTGTAATACAATACAAATCTCAATTACATCTCAAAAATCATTTGGAACCGGAAGTCGTCGTTAAAAAGTAAAGCTCATGTTTCCACAACACTATTTTAATAGTGACGCCACACGCGACAGAGCGGTCGGTCTCGTGACTGCATATATTGCAGGTTAGTAGGGATGCGACGATATATCGGAAATCCGATAAATATTGATATATCGACACCTAAATTATCGATATCGACGATGCGCCTATATCGTTATATCAATAATATAAGCAATCGAAAAACTCATAGCAAATTTAATTTTTCTGGGCGTCTTTCAAAAGTAGCCATTATAAGTCAAAAGCGTAAACCAGCTACGAGTATAAGGAAGTAGACTGTTGTAATGAAAAACACATTTTATTATGCACATACCTATTAAAGATCTGTGATTATTCACTTAAATATGAGAAATTATATAAATACAATAGATATTTTATTTATTATTATTAATACTAGGTTGAATTTTTAAAAGCTTTTATATTACGATTGGATTTGGTGCGCTGATGTATCGATGTACCAATCAAGATTGGAGCGCATGACTGACCCATTTTCGATCCTGTTATTTCTTAAAATATGGGGCTCTAGGCCATAGTCCACCACGCTGGCCAAGTTCGGATTGGTATACTCTATACATGAGAACTTTATTAAGAACTCTCGGCAGTGCAAGTTTCCTCACGATGTTTTTTTTATCGTGATAAATAACTTACGCACATAATTTTCTAAAGTGGTGCGTCCGGATTTAAACCCAGGATCGCCTTCGAGAGGCCGACGTTCAAACCTTAAGGCTATCACTGCTATTAAATACTTATTCAATATTTATTCAAATTCTTAAATCGATATTTATAAAAAAAAACATGCATCCCTACTGTCACCCCATCGTTGTACACGCGACATGCGGCTGTACGTTGTATTATTAAAACTAGAGACGTAAAAGATTGTTTGATTTTCAACGGTATTCAATAATTCATAAGGTTAACTTTCCATTGGCACTACTGAAATTGACAAAGTGTGTTAATTGCGTATTATGCGTAATGTTTTTATTTGAATTTTTATTAATTATTAAATTAAATATTAGTTTTAATATTGTAAGATAAATCTTTCTTTGTTATTGGAATGCCCTGAGGGGTTATTCGTTCATACACATATACATTCTACTAATGTTATAAACGCGAAAATTTGTAAGTATGAATGTTTTTTACTCTTTCACGAAGAAACTACTTGACGGATTTGGATGAAACTACAGTAATATAGGGTATACATACATCAGAATAACACATAGGTTGTAACGATTTTATGTAATTCTGGGCATAATATAACGGATACATGTCAATTAAGGTGGAAAAAAACCTGCCCTCTGAGAGCTATTTTGGCGTTCGCTGCCTAAACCATTGAAGTTACACAAAGATGATGTACCGTAGGATTGTTTGTCTCGAGTAGTTCTAAATAAAAGACAGCGACAGCATATAATTACCTTTTATGTGGAATTCACTATGACCAATATTGTGAACCATTAATTTAATGAAATCGGATACTATTTTACAATGCATATTTTACCGGAATGAAATTATGGACATGACGCGAGCGAAGCCGCTGGCGGACCCGGGTGTATTATAATTGTATTGTTTCTGCATTGCTTCTCAATTGTAAATTTTAACTGTGCTATATTTCAAATTCCTCCTTTTGCATATTTTCGTAAAACGGGGTACGAAGTTTTTTTCACGATATAATTATTTAGTTAACGTATGTTTGACATGAGAGCCAAACCCAGAGTTCTGCTTATTTTGGTATATTTTTGATGTTTTTACTTGGATGGTGGCCACAAGTTCATTATCACTTGCTACGGTGACAGGAAATAAGGTGTCGTAAGAAAATCTGTACTCCTGAGAGTTATCCATATAATTCTCAATGATGTCCACCAATCCACACTTGGCGTGCGTGGTGGACTATGGCACCCATCACATTGTGAGTGAGCCGAGCCCAGCAGAGGTCATTGGTTGCAATACCACCGTTTACAAAGAAACCACATGATATTATAATAATTTCAGATAGTGGCGGCGATCCTGTGCGACACCGGGATCGCGTTGCTGGCATATATGGACGGAATCACCGGCAGCTCCACGCTGGGCGGCGTCGTCCTGGCGGCAGTCTCCGCTGCGGGCTTTGCGATATTCAAGGTCAGATATGTTGCAGCCTACACCAGGCTTCCAGAACATTCGGCAACAACCGTTGCCTGGCAACCGCTATCTGTCATATAACATAAGTCTTTTTCCTCGGCACATTATTTTTAATCTACAAGGTTATATCAACTGATGCAGAAGAAAACATTTAGCATCAGAGACACCAAATGCATCACCGTTTTCAGCCAATATAGAACCTAATAACAAAGTTGCTACTATTATGTATTTATCTCGACTGGGAATCAAATCCGGGACATATCATCCCGCAGGATGTCATCCACTATGCTGAAGAGTCATTAATGAGAAATGAGAATAATTTGACCACTCAATTGACACGCAAGTCCTCTGACCTGTGAGCGTGCCCATAAAACAGATTTTATAAAATAATGTTGAAAATATTACTTTGTAAGTTGTAATTGTGAAATATATTTGTTTTTACCTGTAAAGAGTACACTCAGAGTGAATAGGTTTCTTCTCAGTTAACGCTTTACCATCTAAGACTATCTCGCTAACCTTCAGGTGGGATTGTCGTCAAGCATAAATTTATTATACGTAAAAAAAAAACTCAATTTCTTTGTTTAGTATCCGCGACGATATCAGTTTGAAAAAGGAATTTTAGTTGTTATATAAAATGTTTTATATTAAACTCTTTAGTTCTTCAATATATTCGGGAATGTTAGTGCGATATCATGTTAGTGATTTGCTAGTAAGTGTGATAGATCAGAGAGTTCATTCAGAGAAGAAACCTGTGCTCAATACCGGGCCGTCATGGGTTGAGACGATGAAAATACGTACATATTGTGACATAGAAAAACTGTCACGGCCCGAGGGCTGATACATATGTATATCATATTAGTGAGTTAAAAGTGGAATGTAATATAAGAAAACCGTGAGATTGTCCATTGATTTGTTTTAGTAAAAATGAGAAGAACGGACTACTGATAAATAAATAAACTTTGTCCAATGAATGTAAGTTCGTAAATCTGAAGGTACGTTAACGGTATCGCGTGCCGTATTGTGCGAGGTGTCGTGTGTTTTATCAGAATACGCGCGGTGATGGAATTATAATTAACATTTGAACAGCTTTTTGTACGAGTCACAATCAAAATTAATGATGGACTTTGTACTGTTTACAGTGACTTGAATATTATTTATATTTGTCCTTACTCGATGTTATAAATGCGAAACTAACTGTCTGCCTGAGTAAGAGTCTGTCTGTCTGTACACGCTTTCACATCCAAACCACTGGAACGATTTTGATGAAAATTGTTACGAAAATAGACTAGAGCCTAAGAACGGCTAATATTTATCTCAAAAAAGGTTTGAATGGGTTTATGAAATTTTGTATGGAAAGTTCGTCATCATATATACTATAATAAAACTCAAAGTGCATTTTTTCTGTACATTAAATATTTTTTGAAAATTTTGAAAGCTGAGGACAGATTTTGATAAGACTTGTTAGAGTTAATACTTATATCGCCGATTTACATTTGGGATACTTTTTATTCCTAATCATTTCGTGGCCTCCTAGGGATAGGATATGAAAGTTTGTATGGGATTTTTCTTAAATATCGTTTTGCTTTAAATTTACAACAAACGTTTCTTATTTTAATGAAATGAAATGAAAACAATTTATTTCGTCTTAGGAACCAAAAACTCATTTAACGAAGGTCAAAATTTTACAATACAAGGTCCCTATTTGATTTATAAATTTACTAACGATATATAAAAAAATATATATATGTATATATTTAATAATTTATGAATGAAATACATGTTTCTTTGTTTTTTGACATTTTGCAATAATTCAGCGTTTCTTTTATTTTATCCTATATAGTTTGTTCGAAAATACCACCTAATATGGTGATTATTTATGGAATTACTTTAAATCTAGGAAAAATACTTAACATTTGGGATACTTTTAATTATACCGGGGTGTCTTGGGACACGGTATGAAAGTATGTAGATTTCAGTCCACTGGTAATGACAAAAACAATTCACCTGCATTAGCGTAGCTGAGGGTACAGAGTTAAACGAGAATGAAACCGTCAAAAATAAAAATGAAATAACAATTTCATTTGCTTCGGAGAAGAACACGAGGAACCATGCACACCTGAGAGTTCTTCGTAATGTTCTCAAAAGTATGTGAAATCTACCAAACCGCACTTGGCCAGCATGACGTAATAAATATTTTTTGACAACTTCACACACGGTCATTCGAACCCAAACTAAGCGTTAGCTTGTAGTATGGTGATCAGATAACTGATAAACACATATACATATATACTTTTAAATACATATTTAAATAGATATTTCTATTACACACCCAGACACACAGAACAAACATTCCTG
>DWJZ01005514.1:0-13971 GCA_018249125.1 Asbolis capucinus | reverse complement strand
GCTAGTACATAGCTAAATCCACTAATCCGCACTTGACCAGCGTGGTGCACTGTGGCCTGTGCCCATCACATTGTGCGTGGAGACCCGAGCCCAGTAGTGGGACAGTAGGTTGCAATGATGATGACATAACTGAATGTGTGTTATAATTAATAATAATAAATATCTTTGGACAACTCACACACGACCATCTGAACCCAAACGAATAGTTACCTTGTACTATGCTGATCAGACAACTGATAAACATACATACATATATTTTTTAAGTATATACATACCTATATAGATACTTTTACACCCAGACCCACAGAACAAACATTCGTACTCATCCCTAAAAAATTTGACCTTGTGGGATCGAACCCACGACCTTCAGAGTAGCAGTCCGGTTCACCACCAACGGACCTGTCAAATTAAATCAAACAAAAATTAACTGTGCATAATATCTTTGACAGGACGGTTGGTGTAGTGTGTAGTGACCCTGACTGCTACACCGAAGGTCATGGGTTCGATTTCCACCTAGGTCAAACTTTTCTGTGATGAGGAGGCATGTATATATATATGTATAAATATCTATTTAAAAGTATAGTGTTTATCAGATGCCTGATCACCATAGTACAAGCTGACGCTTAGTTTGGGGTCAGGTGGCCGTATGTGAGAAGTCCAAAGATATTTAATAATTATCATTTTACTACCACAATTATGATAAATCAATTATTATGAATTAAAGCCTCCCGCAGCCAATTTTTCCCACGACAAGCGCTAGAACCGAACGGTTCGTCATTCAATCATTCAATTCGCCGAGCTGTGCATCGAACCGTTCAAGGTATTCCATTTTGCTTAAGGGCCAAGTCCATTAATTACGACCTCGTATTTTTGTCCCCGTCCATTAGAGACACGTCACTCCGCCATTACAGGAGATTAACGACAGAAACACCAATAACTTGAAGTCTTCAAATATCTATACTTGTAATAAGTGATACTGAGCGCTGTCTGTATGTAGTATATGGAAAATATTTGGGAAAATATATTGGGGATATGTGTTTCTTTCATATAGTGACAAAAACGTACTTGCACCTTTTGGGGCCTAGCTTTAATAAGAGAGTCTGTTTTTTATAATTAAAAATATTTTGAAATTTATTTGTGAGCCAAATATTTTCTAGAATTAACGCTTAATAAAATTGTTCTTTTCCGATAATTATAGATACTCATCCGGGTTTTAATGGGGCAGCTGAACCGGTTATTAACGGTATGTCTAATTAATTGATTTGTTTTATTAAATCAGTTTAATAAAAACTACATTGTTTTAAAAACCTGTATCAATCCCCTAGCTATATCTTCGATATATCTTACCAATTGACCTTAACTATACCGAAGCAGAGCGACCTGACATTGCGACATGGCGACAAACTTTTTATGAAATTATGAAAATCGATAAGTCAATTAAAAGTTTGTTTGAAATGCCAAAGCAGCAGTTTTCAGAGCTTTTAGATGCAAATTACTTTTAAACTACGATTTTGTAAAACAACTTATCGCTTAACCTCCTGGATCAACGACATTATAATATTTCATAAATTATTCTATCATATAATTAATATAACTATAATCACATGTATAACTAAAGCTAATTTTTTATTGTCACATGTATATGTCAAATAATCATCCCGATATAAAAATAGAAACAATCGTTTGACGTTTGACAACATAGCATCTGAAGGCGGTCAAAAATATGTGACAGTGACAGTAACATGCCCACGATTATTACATCATTGTTCTGCGTTATCTGTGGAAAACTTATAGAAGAGTGTCAGTCACACATTAACTAAACTAAATTTCAAAATTGTATCCATCGTTCTGGATAATTTAGTACTACATAGGTTGATATATAAACAATTTTATGACTCTCCGACAAATTACACGACGATACTAAAAATATCGAGAACTTGATTAATATGTGCTCAAAGTAAATATTAAAATCAAAAACATTTCAAAATATCGCGAAGGATATTTAATTTAAATTTGAATATTACATACCTACTTACATGCATGAGCTTGTCTGTACTTCAGAAGGCATATCGGTCCCGGTGGTTGTCGTTAAGCCATGTCAGAAGCTTTCATCAATCCGCATTGGAGCAGGATGGTGAAGTATGCTCTAGGCCTCCTCATTATGGGGAGAAACACGTGTTTATTGAATTGAATGGCAATGATAATAAAATAACAAAGGTTTAATATTAACTTCAGTTTAATCATTTGTCGTGTTGCTACATTCAAAAATTTCAGAGTGCAAATCCAAGATCGAACTTTCACCGAGTATAAATGTATGTTGTAATGCAATAATTGAGATGTAAAAAGACATCATTGAATTCTAAGTTCAAAATCTCACGGTGTTTTGTCAAACAACGAACTAACCATGGCTTATAATGGCAAGATATCCCGATGACACACTGTTTGAAATGTGTCAACTCCATGTGTCTGCGCCCGTCAACGTCTGGCGTGGCAATTAGGACGAAAGCCTCCCAATAGATGCCACAAATATCACCCTTTGTATCGCACTGGACCAACACTGCAATTATTGGTGGGTGCTGTGAAGGACACGAACGGACAACAGCTGTCCACGTCATTTTGAATGTGTTTGAAGTCACTTGTTTGCATACAAACCTCACTGTCAGTTCATGACGTATGTCTGCCTCGTTTAGAGTTCAATAGTAAAATCTGTGGAATACTACTTTCTGCCCGCGGCTTCATCTGCGTTTTGTCTTGATAAAATGTTATCCCAGAGTAAGATCTATCTGTGTGCCAAACTTAATTATAATCCGTTTATTGGTTAGCGCATTTATAGCGCTGCGACTCGTTCATAGTCCTGCGGGTTGTTTCGATTGTAAGCGATGGAACAAGTTAAGCAACACCGAGCGCGGGAAGAAGTATGGGTGACCGCTAGTGGTATTTTTTTAGAACGCTCTCGTGCTTCAGAGGGTACATATAGCTGTCGCTCCCGGTTGATGTTAGATAGCAATCGTTAACCATGTGAGAGGCCTTCGGGTGGCATAAATACTTCCGTCACTTCGGTTGGCCCCTAAACAATCCACCATTCGCATTGGGACAGCGTGGTGGAGTATGCTCAAGGTCTCCTCAGTATGAGAAGCCACCAGTACTCATTGGGTCATCAATGGGTTGAAGTCATTGGTTAGCGACTAACCCAACCATCCAAAGTTCTTAACATCAAAATCATCCCAGAGGAATCTAAATATGGTTTATCTGTGTGCCAATTTACTCGTACATCTAAATCTGTTCAACAGTGAGCGCGTGAAGGAATCACAAACCTCCAACTATCCAAATATCTTCACAGTATTAGTAGGATTTAATCTAGTGTAGTCGAGCTGTAGGAAACACTAGAGAAAAAAATGTGCAAAATTTTCAACAGCTTGAATTTATACATTGAAATACAGATGAACCAAAATGTGTAGTCATAATTTTTTGTATTGTCAAATAGATACGCGTCTGTTAGAGCATATTTAAACTCGGAATACTTAAACTTTTGTCTGAAATATTACGTCCTAGTCCTAGCTTCATCTATTTACCCCTAAACAAAGTAACTCCTACGCATATTTTGCTCTCCTGAACATTAACAAATTTATAAATGAGACATCCAACAAGTTCGATGGGCATGCATTGCATCCATGGATTTAGCTTCGAGGCAAATATTGATTATAGTACCCCTCGTCTGGGGCTCCGCTTTGACTGTACGATTTTCCGATGGATTAGCAATCAATTAGCTGATTCGATTGGTGTTTGTGGGAACTATGTCTATGGAAACCTACCTTTTCACATTTATCAATCACTCCACGCTAATACAATTAGCGACAGATTTATTGATGACATGAAACTAATATAGACTCGTGTAAAATATAATTTTGTAATTTCATTACATTTAGATGCTTGATTTTCGTTTAATTTCTATAATTGACGCGGCGGATTTTGTTCCATTTCAGAATTAAATTCTGTTAAATTATTTAGAACAATTTTAGGGTTTGGTATGGCACCCAAAGAGTAAAATGGAATTCTATAACGCTATCCGTCCCTTGGTCTACCTGTCTGTCTGTCACCAGGTTCATGGACCGTAGTCACACAGCTGAAATTTTTACAAATCTTTTTTTGTTGCCGCTATAACATCAAGTTCTTAAAAACAGAATAATATAAATTTTATTTTTTTGCCTTTCTATAGATAATGGTATAGAATAAGTGACCAGCGTCTGTGTTTTCGCTCAAGTGTAATGCAGGTGTCTTCAAGACTAGAGTGAATACGCTTCTTCTAAGTTAATGCGCTATACCATCTAAGACTACATCGCCAGTTACCATCAGGTGGGATTGTAGTCAAGCATTAACATATATACTCGTAATGTAAAAAAACCCTTCATGTGCTAGTCCGATTTGCAACTGTTTTATATACTTTTCGTTATTTTCAAATGGTTTTAAACTTTTATCGTTGTGGACATTAAATTTAAACTGCAATCGGCTCACGATTATTGTAACTTATCGACCTTTCAGCCCAGCTGCACCGATCACGATCACAGGAAGGGTAAACAGGAGATTCCTGTAAAAAGAGAGAATCCAACCTTGTGAACGTATAAGGAACCAAACCAGGATATGCTAAATAGTCAGATGAACGAATAAAGCTGACGATTCTTATTTCTATTTTTGTCTCCATCGAGTCCAAATAACGCGCTCGTTTCCCGTCCGGGGTCATAAATTCGGTGTCTCTGTGCCCCCGACCTATTTTGCAATTGAAAGCGTTCTTTATAACAAGTCCGGTAGCACTTTTACGAGCGAATACATGCAAGCTCCTGCTGTGACACCGTAGCCATCGGACTCTATTTACAACCTTAATCTTGTTTCCATTGATGTTATGAGAATTGTACCGTGAAGTATGGGATTTAAGATTTATGTCTGGTTACAAGAGCCCTTTGTGGAGGTCTTCTTCAATCTTGAAAGTTGTATTTGTACGAGGTCTCATAGAGATTGGTACCAAAGTGTAAATTTGCGGTTCGAGAATCTGTTAATCTTTTTGCGTCCATAGGTTTTGGAAATTCTCTGAATACGCTGTACTTACTATCCCGAACAACTTTTTTCGTGGTAAATGTAAAATTCTAAGACAATCCAAGATGAATTTATTATTCATATCAATAATGGTCATGTATGTATGTATTTAGTACGAACTACATAGAAATTCCCCTCGCTCCGTTTCGGAAGAACCAGTAACCAGAATAAGGTAGTTATTGTGACATAAATGTCACAGTAATATATAGTATTACGTTCTTATTTGTACATATTGATATCCTGTATAAAACTGTAGTATACACTTTGCTCATTGTCAATATTTTAAGCAGCGCACGCGAGAGAGATTTTTTTCACACGAGGTTTTCATACGGACCCCTAACGTTTTTGAAAATATTCAAATCTTTCGTCCTCGGAAGATTGATATAGACAAAATATTAATGAAAGCAATAATTCACAGCATCTTTGTACCTCTAATTATTTCTGTTCATGAAGACATGAACTGACTTTTCATTAATTCTGTAATTGTGTGTCATTCAGCTGTATATATTCTAATTTCACAGATGTTAACTCAAAGATTGAAATTAGGGACACGTAGGTTCCAAACAAAATTACTTCAAATATCGTTTCAGCTGCTGGGAATTGAAACAAATAAAATGTATACATTTCTGATGTGAGGTATTATTTTGTAAGGTTTAATATTTCTGTCTCGTGACGTGTAAATTCGCTGCGAGAAAAAGGATTTATTTAAGGAAAAAAGTGGATTTCATATTTCCGAGTTTTTGTGCTTCGGAAGGGACGAGCAATTATTATCGCTAGAATGCAAGCATTGATCCTTTTCAGAGGCTTTTCGACGGCTTGAAACTTCTACTGCGTTGGCCAAGATCTCCTCCATTGTATACCTTGAAACTCTTGAAGACACTAGTTTCCACCCGCAGCTTCGCTCGCGTGGTTTGTTGATAAAAAATAGCTTATCTGCTATTCTTGACTATAGTCTATTTCTGCGCCAAATTTCATTCAGATCCGTTTAGTAGTATTTGCATAACAGTGAAAGAAACTTCCGTCTATCTTTACTTTCAGATTTGTAACATTAGTTTCCACTCGCTACGATAAAAAGTGTTATTCCAGAGTATAATCTATCTCTATGCTAAATTTCATTTAAATCCGTTCAGTAGTTTTTTCGTAAAGGAGTAATAAACATCCATCCTCCCAAACTTTCGCACTTATATTATTAGTAGAAAGTTTTCTTCTGAAACGATTCCTCATAGCTAAGGGTCGCGGACATCGTATGCTCGACTCGTGGTCATCACAAGCAGACTTTTCTATTGTGTTAGTAGGAAGTAAGATGCCCAAAATCGGGCCATTAACTTCATCCCAAAGAAAAAGAAAACAATAGGATACCACACACAAAGTAATGATACATTTAGTGAACGGGACAACACAAATGCATTAAATGCCTCATCCCATCACGTCCGTTCTGTTGGACGTGACTCGAATCAATCTGTTTCAAAATTGCATTTCAACTGTAATGTGAGGTATTGTTTTTATAATGTAACGAGTTGCATTTATCATTCAAAATCCATTACAATCCCAATGCGATTAGCTATACTAAAGGTGAGCAAACGGCGGGCCGCGGGCCGCATGCGACCCTTTGAGCATTTTTAAATTTGTTTTTATGCTTAATAAGCTCATACACTGTGTAAAAACATTAAATAATTCAACATAAAAAAGCATTATGATATAAATTTGAAGGAATAATATAAAAACTTTACTTACTAACTCTAAAACGTTAAGTAGATATAATTTAGTATATTAAAGAACTAATCTCTGTGCGGTCCTCTTGCAAAAATGAATTTTAAATTAGCCCTTTAACATAAAAGGTTGCTCACCCCGGAGCTACACTATGGGATTTAATTTACTTAAAGTTATACAAAACAAATTACAGAAATGAATTACTCAACATATAAATCAATTATGTATTTACATTTCACAATAAAGACATTTGATTTGATTCAAATATCGACATTGAAACCTAAAAACCGCGAGGAACTATTAAATTCCCACAAAAGTCAACAGGACCAAATTCCTAACGCTTCGAACAAAAGTTATTGTAAGCAGTAACGAATTCCTAATTGTTATTGTCCTGATATCCTGATATCCAAGATGAAATTAGAAGGTGCAAAATGAATAAAACTTTTACTATCCGATACTACCAATTAGAATCTCCTTCTCTCGCAGAAATCCTAAACAATCTACATTAATTGATGCCTTAAACAAGGTAAACAGAATCCCTTCAGGAAACTCTTCAGAATGTCCAATTAGAAGATGCTCGTTTATTTGTATACTTACCAGAAACAATTCTCGCCAATTGAAATAATCTTTTTGTTCAATTTATGGTTTAATCGCATATCAAATATTAATGTTTGTATGGACACAGGTGTTATAATATCAGAAATGAAAATCGGACATCGCCGCGTTCCCGTCTTGTATAGGAAAGATATCCTATAACGCTTACCAGAATCGAGCCTGGGAACGCAACCCGACGCCTCACGTTGTCACTCCGGACCTAACATTGGCAGGTGTCGCTATAGTCTTAGTTAGATATAAGTAATATGTAATAATTTAGTAATAAAAGTTAATTTATAAGGACAATCATAGTTTAATTCGCACCTGTTGCGCCGGCCTCCGTAACTAAGTGTTCGAGTCAAATCTTGCAAGCATAATTAGACCCACTTCCTCTCACACTACTTACTACCTACCAGGGCGTCGTAAAAGGCGTACAGAAGTCAGCTGTGCGGAGGTAGGGCTTCGCGGAAGGATTATTAAATTTTTGTGAAGCCAGTCTGGCTGGCTGCCACCCTCTAGCTTGAATCAGCCGTCAAATGATTCGTCGTGTTCCGGCTGGGGGCTTGAGAGCCAATTCTCCTCTTTTTCTCCCAGTCCTTCATCCATCCTCCTCCTCGTTCTTCTTCTATCTCACGTCCTGAAGTGGTATGCTTTGATGTATCCGGGGTCAGTCGCTGTCGTTATTGACCCCAGTTACTTCAGCAATGTACCGCTTCTCTTGTTTCTTTCTCTTCCCCGCGTATGCGGTTCTATAACTTCCTTCCTGGCAGGCAACGCGGTAGTAACACCACCGTCTGGTGTTATCAATGTACATGGACAGCGGAGACCACTCACCATGACGTCATCCCGTCTGCTCGGTTGCTTGCTTAACACATATAAAAAGTTGACATTTTGCATTCTGCTAAAATTCCAATGTCAATGAATTTTTAATGATAAGCATGGCCTGATACTACTTTCAGGATTGGCTTCTGACAAGGAAACTCCTCAACGGCTGAGGATCCAGTTATATAATTTTGTGTTATTTCGTATTAGGGCTGTATATCAAAGCTTGTGTTTTTAAATATTTTAATAAATCTTACTAATCTTAAATTTCGTTGACAGATAATTTAAAATAAAGACTCGTTAAAATCGACGATAGTTAGAATAGTCTATTAAATAAACTTAATGTTGCTCTTAATAAGATTGTAACATTTTATTAGCGATTTTTTTAAACTACCTACTAAGAATCTCTACGTAAGCATTATAATGTTATAAATAATTAAATAATGTAATAATTAATTTCCCAGAAACTTGCGAGTTTACCTCTCTGCATGTGATTGTATACGAAGGTGGTGAAAAAGGGTGGAAGAAGTAGTTTAACTTCAAAATAAACCACTTCGTATTCCCACTTAAGGGCTTCTGTTAACTTAGTGCGCTGTACCATCTAAGACTACATCGCTACTTACCATCAGATGAGACTGTAGTCGAGCATTAACTTATAATGAGTAAATAAATCAATATTTCGGGACATCTCACACACGGCCATATGACCTCAAACTAAGCGTTAGCTTGTACTTTGCTGATCAGACAACTGATAAACATACATAAATATATTTTAAATACATACTTATATACATAGATATTTACACACAAGACAAACATTCCTGTCCATAATAGAAAAGTTTGACCTGGGTGGGAATCGAACCCACGACCTTCGGTGTAGCAGTCATGTTCACTAACCACAATACCAACCGGCCTATCGAGTAAAAAAGAAGTGAAGAAAATTTCACGCACGAAGCATGAATCTTTAACTCAACGAAACTAAAGATCATTCCTTAAAACTATTCACAAATTTAATTGCTCCAGAATGCCATACATTAACTACACCATGTCCTTAATGCCCAAGATAATTGAACTCAGCCACTCGCTCGCTACTCGCACCAATTACTCTCATGTGTGGCGCACGCGTCGGTACGCTTCACATTCGCTAAGTAAACCGCGTTGAGACCACGCGTGGGGTACGAGTTAACACGTTGACTGCTCGATCCGCGCAGCCAATAGGTTTAGGATGTTAAGTGTGTGTCAGTGACGGTGTGTGTTGTGGTATGGGGTAACAATGGGCGCGGGGCACAGCGCTGAGGGCGACGCAGGCGCCTACGCCAGCGATCCGCCCGCCCATGATAGGCGGAAAACTCACAACAGGAGGCGAAGGTAAGATTTAGTTATAGTAAATAAAAAAATAGTTTTTTATCGATAGTACTTATCTTATATCGTAATATTATACTGATATTATGTAAAATGAATAAAGAAAGATATTATTTTATTTATATTTTAATATTTACGTTACGTACCAAACTTAAATGAATACCATTAAAATATTAACTTCTGTAATTTTTTTAATTGTGACTGACATATAACATTGTAACCTACGTGGTTCAAAGAGTATATGTTAGAAATGCTTGTAATTATCCGTTTATTAACTCTCTCGTAACTGAAAGAATGGGTCGCATTGTTTCAATTATATCAGGTTATGTACGTCGTTAGATTCGTCTCTATGACACAAGTGGCACTAGGATATATGTATGTATGTATGTTAAAAGTAAAAGTCAATAAAAATGTATCAAAAAGCTACTTCAAATGTATCTGGTATTACAGAATGAGTTATTTAACGTTAATACCATAGTTTAATTTAATTTATCACCAATAGCCGAATGGTTTGAACCTCAAATGGAAGGTCCTAGGTTCGAATCATGCGTGCACTACTAATTTTCAAAATCATTGTTCATCATTCAAAATCATCATATTAGGTACCTATACAAAAATTATCATTTGCTTCGGAGAAGGAAAATATAATGAGAAAACACTCCTGAGAATTTCTCATAGAGTTCTTGAAAGTATGTGAAGTCTAGCAAAGAGGGGAATCCCCCACATAGAGTAGACCCGAGTCTAGTAGTGGGTAGTGGGGAAACTTATGGGTTCCAATGATGTTGAAGATTACTTAAGCTTGTTCACCTGAATATAATCTTAAATAATGGAGGTAAGGTGGAAGACGAGGTTTATAAAGTAGCCTTGGTTCCGTACCAGCTTAGTATGTCACTAATATATTAATATTTGAGAAAATTTAAATGCACAGCTATTATGTCTGGTGCGCGTTCCGGTCTGAAAGTCATCGCTCACAACGGACGAGGCGTTGCATTTCAACTAAGAAATGTCGGGGAATATGTGATGTACTGGAAATATTGAAAATATACTTTGATATTAATCCTTGATATAGCATTTAACATCCTTTATTTTAAATAGGCCTCCCCCACTCTAACCGGTCCAGCATCTAAATCCAGCATACCCATTGTCTTTTATGGCTCATCGGGCCATTCGGTCGGGGGCCTCCTGTGTTCCGAGGCGTGGCCTCAATTCCAGGAACTTTCTTTCCCGTTGATTGGCGGTCCTAAGAATCATATGGCCAGCTCAGTCCCACTTCAACCGGCGAATCTTCTAAGTTATTGTGGTATTTATTTATTCTAAACGACTTTGAAGCAATCCTTACTAATATTACAAATGCGAAAGTAACTCTGGTCTGTTACGCTTTCACGGCTAAATCACTGAACCAATTTTGACGAAAATTGCATAATTAAATACATATATTGTTCTCGAGTTTTTGAAATATGGGGCAGTGGACGAGATGCTCTTTTTGGCTTTTTTTCGACCATGGCAATCTGTGGTCACGAAGAAATAATTATATCTTATGGAATGTCATCTCTTTTCTTCCTCCGAGTTCTTTAGTAAATTTCCTTCCCATTCTCCTTCTGTATCCCGTCCTGAGCTGATATGATGTTACTCTGTGCTATCAGTTGATTGTTGTTTATAACTTAATAAAGTAACAAATACAAATTTTAAAGTTAAGACTGATTAAAGTATCCATTTAAATTAAAGTCGAAAAACAATAAGAGCGTAACTGTTCAGAGTGACACATACACCAATAAAGGCGTACCCACAAGAGTTACGCCCTTATTGTTTCCGTCGTCGATGTGACGGATGAAAACGCATATCCTTCATGTCTATGTAAATTTTATACGACATTTGTCCTACATTATTCGAAGCGGAAAATTTAACTGACAATATCTCATAGCTGAAGCACTCCATAGTAATTCTGCTCACACTGCAGCTGAGACGGTACGTATTTGCTCAAAACTAGAAAGTGAGAATACATTCTCTATGTCATGCATTGGTTTTCAGATTATGAAGTTTCCAGAAATAATAGTTCGAAATGAAATGAAATGAAATCTGTTTATTTCGTCTTAGGAACCAACAGCTCACTTAACGCAAGCCAAAATTTTACAATACAAAGTCCCTACTTGAGTTATAAATTTACTAACAATATGTAAAAAAATATATATATATATATTTAAATGAATTCTTTGATAAAGCCTAAAGTTTCGAGTTTCAAATATGTACATTTTACGAGAAAATTTTGACTTATCCTACATCGTCATATTTGTTTATATATAGGCAGTAATAGCCTTAGGGTGTGAACATTGGTCTCTCAAACGGAAAACCATAACTGTCGCATGGGCTCGGATGTCCCCTCACAATGCGAGGGTTATATAATCCACCACGCTGGCCAAGTGCGGATTAGTGGACTTCACACGGCTTTGAGAGCTTTATGAGGAACTGACAGGAAGGCAGGTTTCCTCGCGACGTTTTCTTTCACCGAAGCAAGTGACACGCTAATCTACTTTGAAAATTAGCTGCGCTGCAGGATTAAACCTAGGTTTCTGTTCGGAGATCAAGGTTCAAACCACTAGGCTGTCACTACGATAATAATTATCATTATATTAGCGAGACATGGACTGAACTATCAGGTAGTAAAGCCACACGTTTGCCATAAATCATTAACCCAGATATGGCTTCAATCCATTAATGGCATACTACTGAGGCTTGGACCATTCATCACTGCTTGCTCCAATTACACATTAGCAGAGGGGTTAGTGACCTTAAAAGTCAAAAATTTTTTATGCTTCCCGAAGGCCTCTGTGGCTTGTGTTATCTAAACGAGCCGTAGCTTTACGAGCCGTGGCTTTACGTGCCTTCCAAAGCCCGGAATCGCTCATAAATTTTTTGCAACCGGTCACCTATCCATGTACCGATGGCGCCCGGGGTTGCTTAACTTTTCCGATACGTGAAACATGCCGCCGGGTTACGCTATATATGTAAACCCGAATATACGAATGATAGTAATCTCGTATCGTATTGTTTTCCGAACTCATATTTTCTCGCGATATCTACAACAAATTTTTAAAAGTTTTTATTTGGCTACGCTTGAATTCAAAGAGATTTTTCTCGCACTGGGATTTCTTACAATATCGATAGCTTTTTTGAAAATAACAAATTCGTTACACTTTTACACTTTCACTTTACATTCCTTTTAAAAACCCGGTAGACCAGTTGGTAGTAAACTTGCTGCGAAGTTGTCCACGGATTGATTCCCGGGACAGTTGCATGCAGATAATTTATTCCCGGGACGTGGGTTTTATTTATGTTGCTTTTGCCATACTCAAGAAATCCAAAACAAAGTAGCGCCCCTATCCCATGCTCAATTTCAATTTACACTTTCCGGCCCCATTTCGGAAAGATGCTAATAAAGAGGAGACGAAACGGCAAAAGTAACTCCTCGGATATATTTTTTTTAATAATGTCGTCACGTATAATTAAACTAACGCCTACGTACATGTATTAAGGATTTATGTACATAGTGAAATTTGAATAATTATATTGTACGGTGTACAGTATGTAAGTGATCTAATAAATAAATAAAAAAAAATTAAATAGTGCCACTAATTTCAATAACAGTACTAATTCCTAAGCACAGTGACTTTATAATAATACTGCGCTAAAAGATGTTCCGTTCTTCGATTTTATTGTCATTACTACAGCCCGCCCTATTAGCGTGTAAAAGTATGTCAATAGAGAGATTACAATAAACGATTAAGGCGTTAATTCAGTCGTTTTCTAAGCCGTTATGCGACCAATGAATCTGTAATCGTGTGCGTACTGTGTAATTAAATGCTAAACATGTGATGGAATGTTAATAGCGAATGCATACTCCACACATTAATATAATACACACACATACACTGTATTTGACGTGCAATTTATACACGGTCGAGTGTTTTGCCTATTTGCTTTTTCAGAGAGATATCTTTTATGTAAATAGGGGCGGATAGTCAACACCTTTCCAAATAGGTTTATACGAAAAGTGTTTCAAAATATTAAATACATTTTCGACGAAGACATTTAACTAATGATTATTAATTAACTAGGTCAAAATACCATTGTTATTTGTAGAGATTAGTGAAACCAATTCCTTTGTAATGTAAAATCAACATTCGGTACAAATCGAATGTAAACATTGTAATGGAATGGTTTTTCTTTTCATTCAAAAAATTAGTGCTAGATATTCTGATATATTTCTTTATATTTTGTAATAATATCTTTAATAATATCTTTCGACAACTCACACAAGGCCATCTGATCCCTAACTGAGCATTAGCTTGTGCTATGGCAATCAGATAACTGATAAACATACATATATACTTTTAAATA
>DWJZ01005513.1:0-13972 GCA_018249125.1 Asbolis capucinus | reverse complement strand
TTTAATTATTGTTTAAACAGCACAGCTGTATGGTAACTTTATTGGGGGTGCCTAATACTTTTGGCCAAGGCTGTACACCGCCGATACTAAGATCGCGTTATGCCTTCCTTCATCATTCGTACCGCGAAGAAATGGAATAAGTTTTCTGTATCGGTATTCCGTTTGATTATACTGTCTTCAAGTCAAGAGTGAATAGGCTTTTATGAAGTTAATGAACTTTACCATCTAAGACTACGTCGCCATTTAAAATCAGGTGGTTTCGTAGTGAAGCGCTTACTTATTTAATATAAAAACAAAAAAAAATACTATGATATTCAAAATTCATATGATATAGCACATCACATTGTACATGTTCATTTTTGATGATGATTTCAGTAAAAATCTAAGTAAAAATTGTAGGTAGACGAACACCTTTACGAAAAAAAGTGCTTGCTTCAACGTAGTCTCCAAGGTAACCTGTACCCTTGTCTATTAAATTATTTTCATAGTTACCAAAGACATATAATAATAATGCAACTATCATTTAATCCCTAAGTTATAGGATTATAATTCGCAGTGCACCAAGAGAATGGCACGTATTGATCACGTGAACTGTGTACTGACGTCACAGCGACCATCCGCTACAAGAAACTAGACAGGTCGAGTCGCGAGTACTCGTGAACAAAGCGTGCATGTTTATCGCAATTGTGTTGATATAGCAGCAGTAAATAAGGCATTTTCATCGTATTATTAATAAACATTAGCCGCAGTCCACTCATTTCAATACTTACGTTTATAATTATAATTGCGAAATTAAAATTTCCAAATACTTTCTTACTCACTTAATTTCTGTTTAAAATGTCGAATAATAAACCAGAAATACGCCTGATAACTTACATGTGCCCTACGCATCCTGTGGAGTTATATGAGCTGATAATGGAACTCTTAGAGACATCTTTGGGATGTCATACTACGTTACAATATGAAAGCCGATCTCCAGGACCGATTCCAGGGCGTCCGGATCCCTTCATCACAGACAAGGTTGATGTGGGTAAGTGGAACTTTTTAAATACTTAACTACCCTCAATTTCGTTACACGCGATTTTAAGATGTGGCATGTAGAATTGTTTTATCGTTTTAAAATGTGATGTAGTGTGAAATCTTATGTTGAATACTTATAAAAAATAACAAATGCTGATATACAGCTACTTCTCATATTTAAAGAAAAGTATTATTTAACGGGTGTTTCGACTTTAAATTAAACCTTGCAGGTACTTGAAAGTTTTGGGAAAAGACAGGGGTAGGAAAGAATTTGAAAAGTTATTTGTTTTTGGGTTTCACGCTATAGGGTGAACACGAGAACTAAGTGTATCTGTTCGTCTGTCACAGGGTTCTATCTCATAAACTTTAATTGGCATAGAGTTATAAATACACAAAATAAGTATAATTACTTTGACACCAAATACGAAAATAAATATTAAAGGGAAATATGTTTTCTGGTAATATTTTGGTAAGATACGCAAACCTTCGCACTTCGCAAAGCTATTACTAATACTTAAGCGATTTTTTATTTAATTTGCCAAATAGATTTTATTAAGTGCATAAAATCATTGAACTCAATGTCATGTTGACTCCGTCGTCGTTCAAGCAACACCTTATTTGTGCTATCTACTATCATGTGTTATGAAGGTGCTTTTGTTGCTGGCTGGATAATTTCTGTTTCATTACATTTTTGTGCCCATTATACATTTACATCATCTACAGGATAATAGAATTAGTTCATTTTAGAAGTGAAATGTTCGTTGATTCTATACATACACATATAAAACTTTAAATGCACTACATTTTCTGTCAGTGAAAACGTCCTTGTACCGCATACACGTTAATAAAATAGATAATATAGTATGTATACGTTATGTCATAATACTAATATGTATACATGAAGTACAAAATCCTGTAATAAATAAGTAAACTGCGCAATTTTTTTTTGAAGTTTGAAACTAAACAGTTATGACTTCATGCAATATTAACTTCGTTCGTTTCTTAATATTCACGTGTAAGGGGTCGTTCAAGTCGCATTTTTCAAGATATTTGATCCCTCCCCATGTAACGTTTTTTGTACCCTCTCCTACGTTATGCGTCGTATAACCATAGTTGATAGTTTTTCCCAAAACCCATATAAGTGTGGCAGAAAAGTTGCTGGAATCACACTCTTAGTCAAAAAGAAATCGTATTTTTAAGAAAAAAAATGTGCGGTATAACTCATTTTTTGAAACCTCCTACAGTCCTTGCATTAAGGTTTTTCCCCGTATCTCCGAATTGCGCCTACTACCTACTTGAACAACCCTTAATTGCTAATAGAGTATTTGTATTGTTGAGTAAGATAGTAACTTTGTCATCAGTATTTTTTATTTACAGCATTCATGACTGCAGCAGCATATATGAAACTTCGAGAACAAAACAACGAATTCATGGAGTTATTACCGGTGACCCCGATTTTCGCTCATCAAATGAATGTTGAAAATAAACCGGGATATTTCTCAGATATTATCATTCATATCGATAAGAAGTAAGATTTTATCAGGTTTTTTTAAACTCAGAGCCCCGCGGCTTGTTACAATTGTAAGTGATCGATACAAGCGAATTAAGTAACAGCGGGCGCGGTCGGTAGGAGGATGGGTGATCGCTAGTGGCAAAAAATTCATGAGCGGTTCCGTGATTCGGAAGCTACGTAGAGCCGCATTAGAGCAGCGTGGTGGAGTATACTCTAGAACTCCTCAGTATGAGGAGTACCCCTGCTCAGTAGTGGGTTATCAATAGGTTGAAGCCGTTCTTAAACCACAACGAAAACTCGATTGCTGGCTGTGACAGACATGACAGTTCGTAGGTAGTTTGTATTAAGATGTCTGTTATGGATAGTTTAATATTATAGAGTATTAAATTCGTAAATAATTCATGATGTCAATGAGACTTATGCAAACATAGTAAAGTGGCATTCGTATGAACTAGTAGTTCATTATGTTAACTAACATTGTATTGTTAGATTGCTACCCAATAGTAAATAATTAGATATTGTTATCGCAGGAGACGTATATAGTGATAAGACTATCACTTGGCTCAATACATCAACATAATTATATTTTTTTATCTAATTACGTTTTGTTTATTGTTACAGAGCTCATAACGTGAACACGTTGTTAGACCTTCGCGGCTGTACTTTTGCTTACAGCGATGCAGAATCTCTTAGTGGAAGTAAAATTGTTCTAAAAATGCTCAAAGAAAAAGGCGAAAATGCATCTTTCTTTGGATCATTGCTAAGTATAAATCTTGTAATAATATATTTTAATATCACCAGTTGCCTTTAGACAGGTCTTATTCAGTGAATTTTCGAATTTCTTTTCAGGATCTGGGTCGCATTTAGCATCAGCTCAAATGGTACTGACCAAACAAGCTGAGTGGGCAGCAGTAGATTCAACTACCCTGCTGTATTCTAAAAAATACATGCAAGATGGAGGGAAAGATATTGTCACTCTAGAGACCCTGGGACGTCTACCACCTTACCCCGTAGTAGTAAATTCCAGACTCGCAGGTACGATCATCTTACTAATATTATGAATGCGAAAGTTTGTAAGAATGTTTGGGTGTATGTTAGTTACTCCTTCAAAAAAAGCTACTGAACGGATCCGAATGAAATTTGGCACAGAGATAAATTAAAGCCATAGCATAATATAACATATAGGCTACTTTTTATCAACATACCTACTATACAACATACATACTTTTGAATGTCTTTAATTCTATATATTCTTCTTTTTTAATCAGTCACCAGTTGTTATATATTGCATAAAAAAATAATACTGAATTGTAAAAAAATTATCTATATTATTTTTTAAGTGAGCTTTTAGATCCTGAAGGAACGGAACAGAAGAAGAAATAAATTGCATTTACTTATAATAATTGTTAAACTGACATTGAAATGTTGAATATGTATTGTTTCAGCTGAAATTAAGAAAGAAATAACCCAAAAACTTATTAATTTATCACAAACAGTAGAGTGGAAGAAAAAATTTGCTAAGTTTGGATTGATAAAATTTGGAGAGAACAGTGATGGCGCTTACGATGGGCCGTCTGCACAGATGTGGTCCATCCAGAGCGAAAAGCTCAATGTTAGATATTATTAGGATTCTCTTAGTTATAAGTTTAATATATGTTTTATATATCTTGTATATTGATTATAAAGATAAGAGATAATTGCTTAAAAGCATTGTTATTCTCAAAATAAATACATTTGTATATTTTTTTAATAAATTTTTTATTCATTTGGAATGTTCTAATTTTTGTAAGGTAATTCGAAAAGATACAGGTTGTTTCTTCTTTTTTCCATATTCAATTATAAATCTGTTTGGTATTGTAACAGTAGGATGGGATGAAGGAGTCTGAGAGGGCCGCTGGGGATCTTTCTGAAATTGCGATGTATTGAGTGAAAAATTATGAAAAAGTTCCATATAATTGTAATTACATGACAATAAATAACATAACATTATCACTACATATATACCAAGTAAATATATACAATAATGCAGATTTTAAGTTAAGAATTACTATTTAAATTAAAGCTACAATATTATAATGATTTGAGACACTAAACAACTCCACCGCCGTTGATATGGTCAATTTCTTCCTGTGAAAGTGGCTGTCTCCGGTAACGAGCTGGGAGGTCAATGTCCGAGATTGGTGCACTGCTCATGGCAGCAGCCGGTTGAGCCTGGGCGGGCTGAAATTTATTTTTCTTTTTACTACAACTTCCACAGACAGATTACCTAAGATTGAATACTTGATGAAATTTGAAAAGAACTTCTTTGCAGTTCTACGTCGGTGGGATTAGACTACGTTGTGTCTGTCAGTCAGTAATAGTTTGTAAAGTACCTAATAAGAAATTAAGAATCTATTTACTGGTGGAGCAGCTGCAGGTTGTGCTGCTGCTGGCCCAGCCCCTGCAGCAGGACCTGTCGAGCCCAAGCCACCCTTTCGGAACTTTATAACTGGAACCCGGGACAGGACCAAGCTTACTCGAACCATAATTACAAAAAATTTCTTCGATCTTTATGATAAAAATTCCGATCAAGTTATAATGTTATGTCACGAAATTTTACTACGTACTGTCAAATCTGACATCACACTATGACTATTCACATGTGAGATGTCAACACAGACAACGACAAATGTCACAAGACCGAAAAGTTAGAAGGCCAGTAGAAGCAGAAAGGACGCGTGTGACCGTCCGTTCGGGAAAGTGCCCTTAATACAAGATTGCTTAGGTTACTTAGAAATTAGCTTTATTACATATAAACCCTATGGCGATTAGCGTTACGTCTTCCTAACTCAATTTATATATATTGTCTGTGTTAAATTCGCTATGTTAAACATGACAGTTATGCCACTTTGACGTTTGTTTGACAAACAAAAATCGGAAACTTCTCAAGCTAAGCAATTTAATTGCAAAAAAGAAAAACCCAACCCAATAAATAAAATCTTAATATGGGAAAAGACGACACAACAACTAAAAAAAGGCGTAAATTAAATACAAGTTCATCTAGTGAAAATCAAAAGCAATTGCCTACGGATTTGTATAAGGTTAGAATTTGTTGTTTCACTTTGTTAGTTTGTTGTACGTTTAGTTATGATAATCAATTTAAAAAACAATATAATTTTTAGCGCGTCGTTGAATTTGAAGAAACAGAAGCTCAATCTCGAGCACCTGATAAAGACGCAGCCTTATTTAAAAAGATTTGTCAAGATGTACGACTATTGTTTGCAGATATAACGGAACTCAAAGCTAAGGGTACGGAGGAGGTAAACATCTTAATATGTTTTAAGCTTTAACATTCATTTTATACTCATCACTTTATTTATTATATCATCCTAATTTTACAGGCTAAAGAGAAAATAAATGCTAAAAGAGTAGAAGCCTCATTGCTTCTTGTGGCTTTAAAGAAACTCAATCGTCTGGAAAAAGTTCGTACAAGAGCAGGACGTGATGCACTACACAAGGAGAAACAGAGAGTAGACTCTACACATCTTCTGTTGCAAAATCTATTATATGAAGCTGATCATCTCAACAAGGAAGTGACTAAATGTTTACAATTCAAATCAAAAGATGAGGAAATAGAGCTTGTGCCTGTGGACGACTTTTACAAAGAAGCTCCTGCAGATATTTCTCGTCCTGTAAGTCATATTTTTGCTCCTTTAGTGTGTTTCTAAGAAGTGTTATTGAGATATCTGCCTGCATTATTGTTAATTTGATATCATTCTAATTTTAGGAAGTAACAAAAACTGATGAACACCAGTTACAATTAGCTAGATTAGAGTGGGAATTGCGTCAACGACGTGAGCTAGCAGGTGCATGTAATGAGTTAGTGGCCTCTAAGGAACGTGTAGCGGCAGCTATTGCAGCTGCCAGATCTAGGCTTGAAGCTCTTACTCCGCATCTAAGAGAAGTTCTAAAAGCCACCAAGCCACTCCAGGAATGTTTAGCTCTACGGCTTGATGAGAAAAGAGATGAGACCAGGGCTGCAGCACTACTTCCTTCTCCTTTGTTCCTGTTATATGCAAATGCTACTGCTTATTCAGATGTGCTAACTGGCAAAGTTGTTACTGTTGGTAAGTTAATACAATGGTTTATTTCAATATACTGATTCCTTACTAGATGCCTCAAAATAGAAAATTAAGGATTTAGGAACATTTACTTTTTACAAAAAAAATAACAAAACGAAAAACTTTATTATTAATAAGCATTTCGTAAACATAATATGAAAAGAGCATTTTGTTTGTGTTCATTAAAAGTGTTATTTTGAACCCTTCGAACCATATGTTGCAAGTGTCAGCTTCTTTCATCATAGTTGTTGTTCACAGTTTATTCACTCACTGAATAAAAATTCACAAGAAGCAGTGCTCTCGGCCATCAGTTGCATTGAAGAAAAGACTACCCTTGTAATGTAAAACAGCTAATAACTTATCAAGATAATGTTTGTTAAATTGTTCCTACAGGTATTGCTGGGGACGAAGATGAAGCGAGGAGACTGGATCAGTTGAATAATGTAGAAAATGAGGTAGTTGTCTCAAATGACTCTGATTCAGACCAAGACAATAATGATGAAGAGCCTAGAGAAAAGAAGAAACGACATCATAGGACCACAAAAGTATCAAAAGAAGAAAAGGCAGAAGCTAAAAAGAGAGATGCGCTGAGAAAGCATCCATTGAGTGTACTGTTATCTGTGAAATTACAAGATGGCACAGCTATAAATCTTGTTTTATCATATCTGTTACATCTTAAAATTATTGTTGTCAAATTGACAATGTCTCTGCTAAAACCTGTTGTGGGAGTTTCAGCAGCGGATGTTTTAAATGGAGATTGTATTTTAAATGAACTGTATCCAGGCGATATGGGCAGTGACTCCCCACATCCAGCAACAAGTTACCTATTAAAGAATGCTGGAGTATCTGAAGATTTCCCCCATTTTATTCCTGAGCTTGGTAAACCTTATATTTGGGCTCAAAGGATGTGCGGTTTAGATTTTATGGCAATGACAACTGATGATAAAAATCTCATGAAACATTTAGAACCTTCTGCTAGCTTAAGTGTAGCTTCTGTTGAAAACTTCATCTTTACATTAAAGAAAAGATTAAAAGCTAGAGTTGAATTAATGTTGGAACTACAAGATCTTGAATGTGGTAAAATATTACCAGTAAAGAATCCGATACGTCTCTCAGGTTCATTGACTCAGTGGCAGTCTGTGAGTTGGGCTGAGTACTGCCAAGCGCCCTCAACACTATATTTGGTGTCAGAAGGTCTAGTGAGTACTGATAACATGTTGTACAGAGCTATTATTACCCGGCAATCGGCAAAGTTGGTAGCATTGGTTGCAGTAAGTAGTAATTATCCAAAGAAGGCACCTATATTTTCTTTAACTCTACATTGGAACGGAACTCACACTGCAAGCACCAATGATGATCTGAGGGACATAGAGAGAGTGATAAATACCAATTGGAATTCTGAAGAATCTATGGAAAGTCCTACATTAACCACGCAGATGACAAAATTGCTGACATGTTTAGACATTTTATTGGAAACCTCGGGATCAACTGAATTTCCACCAGATAAAGTAATATTTCAAGCGGTACGCGGCCGCAATCGCGCCAAACCATACAAATTTTTAGAACAAGGGATGGGTGTATTTGTGCACTACTAATTTCTAGTATTGTGTAATATTTTTATAATCTCCCTAATAAATATAGTATTGACAATTCATGTGCATTTTTATTTGACGTTTCAAAAATAATATGCCAATGTCCAGATGTTAATTCAACTATTTATTGAAACAAAACAAAATAATTTTATAATACAACAGTCTTTATTCTTATTTCAGTAAAGCATTAATTAAACATTACTTGTAGGAGAAATCATAATCATGATCACAATTTGGTGAAGTGAATTAAGAGTGTTACAAGAAAATATACAAAAAGTTATATTGAATATTCTTGTGAAATAATACTATAACATAATTCATAGCTTAACCTAAAAATGCGATATTGTTATTGGTCGATAATGAGATCTCTATAGCAGGTTGTCCATTAAGATATTACTTCATAATTTCCGCTTATACTACTAATTAGTAATCACTAATAATAATGCGACATGTTTGTGAGTCAATCGCTACAATCCTAATTATATTTTTTACTTTTTTATGATCTTTATTATTAATATATATCTCTATTAATGTTAAAAGAAATTAAAAGAGAATATGTATACGAAAAGTGCGTCGTCATTCAGTAAAAGCTGTATTCTAATTGTTGGTTTTATCTTGTACTAAATCCTCTAAATTATGAAACATTTATTATAGGTACAACCATTTATTTTAAAAGAGATACTAGTGACATAACTATGTAACACTTTTGGTCCAGAAAAGCTTAATAACATAACGGCCTGTCATGACTGGTGCTCATATATAATTCCCAGTTTATTACGAAGGATGTTAAAGTTATGAACGGAACTGAAAATTTGGGTAATATTCCAAACATATTGAATATATATATTGTCCATAATGGGCACTAACAGGCATCCGGTAGTTACACTTCATGGGCCAAAAGATATTGATCTACTTATCTATTATTGACATTTAAGCATTTCTAAAATATCCATTAAAATGTTCAACGATACTATGATTTGCTTCGATACAAGAAATCTGCAATCCACTACACATAAAAAAATATAACTCACTATTGCAATCTCTGGTATTTATTCACGCTAAACAATATTCGTGTATGATTATTTAACTCTAATTGATATCATTCACTTATTCCTTTTATACACTTTTTATATGATAAATTGTTGTATATAGTTTTTCACTCATCCATACATGACAACAAAATAAAATCACTTCTCATCTTGCGTCCTGTACTTATTTCTACAGCAGCATATTGCATTATGAGATCCCGGCCTCAAGTTTCACATCCATAATTTTCCGCGGCCCAACTTTGAGGCAATTCAGCCGCCTTTGTACTGCATCTCGGTCTGTAATAAAAAAAGAAAAAAAAATTACAACTAACATTAAAAATAATTATTATCATGCCAGTTGTATACATCCAGTTCTTGGCCGAAATAAACACTTATTAAAGAAAAAATTAATTCAACCTTAATCCAGTATTGTAAAATATGTAGTGATGTTTTTAAAAGATGTAAATTTACCGAAACAGCGCAAGAAGCAAATATTTGACATTTTTAATTAATACGTTCAGTCTAATTTACCAATGTAGAAAATTACATTACGTTAGACTTGGCCTTAAAATCTTCATTTAATAATAAGTTTAATGTAAATAAAAAACAACCCCTAAATATTATTAAATTTGCCTAGATTGAGTAAGAAGTACGATAGAGCGACACATAGTGACAAGATTCACTATCCAAGAAAATAAACAAGCTTAAGTGTAAGAGTGTGTTTAGTATACTGACACTTGGAGAGCGTGGTCCGGTGCTGCGGATGCAGCGGGTGCCGCTGGACCAGCGAGTGCAGCAGCACCTGCGCGGACATGTAGCGCCGCTCGCACTCTTTCATGTCTCCGAACAACTCCTCTATCGCCGCCATCTGGCACTGCACACACACACGAACACGCATTTTCAAACCATCATCGTCGATGACACATTTATAAATTACAAGGATCGTGAGTACCCACTAACAATCGTCAGTAGCCATAAAAATCTAGAGTACCCGTAACAATCGTAAGTACTTATTAATTAGCAGACGTACACGAACAAGCGCAAGTTAATATCCAACATCGTCTGTACCCGTCAACGGTCGTGAGAACCCGACAATAATCGGGAGGATTCGTCACATATAATTGAAGATACAACCACACGAAACACTACCAAATGGAGATTCATGTAGAATGTAAAAACAGTATGATAACAAACTGGCCAACAACTGCCGACAATTGGCCAACAGTTTGGCGGAACGTATAAAAAATATTATTGTGCAACTTTTGTTAAATAAAAAAAGTGTATCAATTCGACCATGGCGATGGTCCGACCATCAATATTGAACTCACCATTTCAATGGCGTGTTCATATAGTATTTTGTCGCAGACGGCGGGCGTGATGCCGGCCTCGTGCAGTCTGCGGGACTCGTTCACGATCCACTTGTACTTGCCGTTCATCAGGGATACAACTGAAACGGTTATAATTAACGGTATAGTAACTTAATGTACTGTATTTTGTAGAATGGCAAAGATATTATGTGCGATATATATTGAAACGCCAACTAATTTTGGAGTAACTATACGAATTTGATATTTTTAATCTGTAATGTTAGTCAAGTTATTAGATAAATAAATAATTATTTGCCGTCAATACTGATCCTATTCATATTATAAATTAAGTAATATTATAATTTCGAAAGTCTGTGGGATGGATGGATGATTATTACTCCTTCCGTGGCATAGAAGTAGATTGTAGTCTGAAATAAACACAGGCTACTTTTTATTAACACAACGCGGGTGAAGTGACGGGTTGATGCTAGTCCCGACGATGTTTGTTGCTCCTTCACGCAAAAATTACTATACCGATCTGATTGAAATATGGCACAGGGATAGGTCTTGAATAACAATTAACTTACTTTTATCAAAGTAACTACCATGCGAAGCCGCGAGCGGAAGCAAGTTCTGCTAATATTATAAATTGTTTGTGAGGATGGATATTTGTTCCTCCTTCACAGAAAAACTACAAAACGGATAAAATTTTGTACGAATCATAGTTTGACACATACACACACCACGCGTTTGAAGCCACGAGCACAGTCTAGTGTATTATAAAAAGTGGGCAAGTCATATTTTATATATTAAATAAGTTAGCGTTTGACCGCGAAACCACCTGATGTTGAGAGCGACGTAGTCTTTGATGGTAAAGTGTTTAATGGTCATACCGTTCCTGACTTGCGGCGTGGGCTGCAGCGTTCGCTCGCGGTAGTGCGCGGCGGCGAGGCGCAGGCCGGCCGCCAGCGCCTGCATCGCCTGCACCAGCAGACCCAGCCGCACGCTCTCGTTGCACCGCTCTACACACACACACTCACAGTAAGACGTGGAACAGGCAAAGCGATGGAGTGTTATCTTGTTATCATCACATTAACACGTAAACAAGGAAAGCGATGGAATGTTATCATTATTAGTATCATTAAGGTAATTGTTTTATTTCAATCTCGCTATTGGTTTCTTGTGCCATTTAATCGATTGCTACCTGGTACAGATTTTAATGGAGATTAAAAAACAGCTAAGTTGCGACAGTAACAGTAATAAATAAAATATTTTAGACTGTATCATCAATGGCGTTAACAGTCCACAGTGTATATTAAATGTACTTTAAAGTTATATGTGTAGTAACAAATATATTTAAAAAAATTAAACTAAGCACCTATGATTATTGTGTAAAATAGTTCTGTGCACCTAGACATCGAAATTTCTGATGAACGGGAAATTGAGTTTTTTTAAATTTAAATATAGTCTATTTAGCTCCTCCTAAGCTCAATATACCTTAGATCAATACTTCACTTAAATATTGAGCTCAATATTTCACTAAAATATCGAGCTAAGGAGGAATTTAGTCACCTGATACAGTTGTTACTTAAATGCTTAATAGGTGGCTCTAAACATCATGAAATGAGGACTTATATAGTAAAATAAAGATATTTTGATTTTTTTTATATAACCGGAAACCCACCTTCAGATGTGTCCATGAGCGCGGCGATGGGCGCGCCGCACGACACCGCCATGTCGGAGAGCAGCTCCGCCAGCATCAGGACGAAGTTCAGTTGGGAGAACACCTTACTGTGCTCCTCCTGACAACGACAATACAACACCTTTACTCTAAGATCGTACTTCAAGGTCAAAGTAGGGTGCCGATTGATGGTAGTTATCGATATGTTTTATAATAATACACATTATTTCGTATTAAACCCATCACCGATCGGTATTGAGTAGTAGTGTGGCTGTAGTCAAGGTTAAAAAAGGACAAACGCTGAAAACAATTTTTATAAATATGTGTTTATGTGCGTGTGCGCGCGCCCATGCGTATTCGCGCGCGTATGTATCTCTCTTTATGCGTATGTGTTAGCGTTGCGTGTGTAAGTACGTACAGCCAAGATGGTCTCCTCCTGCAAGTTGGGTATGTAAACGGGCGGGTCGTGCGGCAGCTTGAGCCCGCGCAGCAGCTGCTCGGGCAGCGCGCGCTTCGGCGAAGCCGCCTCGCCGCTCGCCTTCAGCGCCAGCGACACCGGCGGAGAGGATCCTGTGTACACATTCCTTTATTAGCCCTATTATCCAGGGCGGAAGGGAGGCAGCAGGGAGAGGAGGCGGAGGCAGGAGTCATGACTCTCTGGGCTGGATGAAGGTCAACAACTACTGATACTTGATTTATAAAATAAAGTTATTTCCAAAAATATTCCACAGAAAAGTAATGTTAAAATCAAAAACATAAATAACGTAAAAAACAACATTATACGTCTCTGGTAACTTTTGATTACATATTCGCATTATATATTAGTTCGTTTATTATTAATATTTAATAAATTCACCATAATTCTTATAATCTGCAAAAGCAAATTTATCATTTTATGTATATGTACATAAACTTTTCAATTTGTTTTTATTTTATTTGCCTAAAAATATTTTATAACTTGTTAGAATTAAAAAAAAGTTATATAGCGACATTATCATGTTAAATTGAATCTCTTAACTTTTTACTTATATTGGTGAAAAACAAAACGCATTAAGTGAAAATTGTATAAAATCAATAATTCTATTATAAACGAGAATTGACCGGCAGCTCCCTGAAACTATTAGTGAAGTGTTAAATGTCTACCTGAACGAAGCAGTGGCGGGTTCGTAGGTGAGACTTGCCACAGCGACGGCGGCGGGGAACTCCCGGAGGCGCTGCGTCGACGGGTCGACGGAGGGGTCCCCAGCGTGTATGGTACCTGAAACAAAATAAATTTGCACTTTATCTTCAAATTATTCATATAAAAAACAGAGTTCATGTCGTTCAAACATAGATAATTACACCACATGACAAGCAACAGCTGTCCAATTAAAAACAGTACATCTAGTAATAAGTTATGACTAAAATACATGCGAAAGTAACTCGTTTGTCCAACTGTTACGTTTACACCCCTGAACTATTGATCCAATGTAAATTGGTAGACGTCGACTAAAACTTTAAAAATAACATGAGCTACTTTTTTATCGCGAAAAAAAGCCTTAAAGCGGGGATAAAAGATTGTATGAAGATAAAATATCTTTATCTTCTTTGGACAACTCACACATGGCCATCTGACCCCACACTAACGTTTGCTTGGACTATGGTGATCAGACAAGTGATAAACGTACATACAAATTTTTAACTACGTAATTACAACTACACATTAATTATATTTACATCCAGACACATTCC
>DWJZ01005512.1:0-13972 GCA_018249125.1 Asbolis capucinus | reverse complement strand
CATCGGGGTTCAACACGAGGGCACTGTGCCCTTATTGAACAACTAGCGACATCCGGTGATTGTTATCGAACAAATCTAGCACCAAAACGAGGCTAACCGTCACGCAACTTCACAGATGAAAAGAAAATGATTCACACCACACATTATTTATTCATTTCAAAATGTATCTATACATCGTAACAATACTTTGACAGGCCGATTGGTCTAGTAGTTAGTGAACCTGACTGCTACACCGAAGGTCGTGGGTTCGATTCCCACAGAGATCAAACTTTTCTGTGATGAGCAGGAATGTTTGTTCTGTTGTCTGGGTGTACAAAATATCTGTATTAGTATATATTAAAAAAAGAAATATATATACATATATGTCTATCAGTTTTCTGATCACCATAGTACAAGCTATAAAACTTAGTTTGGGATCAGGTGACTGTGCGTGAGTTGTCCTGAGGTATTTACTTATAAAAAAAACCAATAATTGACCTAATGAACTATTTACTTATTAATTTTAATCTGTGTTCAATATATGTATATATCATATTGTTATATTATATATACGTACAGAGGAGTTAAAGTCACATAATTCTGTAGATTTTTTTCTTGAAGACTGTTCATGAAATTTTTAGAGATCGATATATTTTAGATAATAGTTTTTTCTTATTTATTTATTTATATATATATATAGTTTATGTTGTCAATTATACTGATACGGCGTAACTAATCTACGTTTGGGTTGCACTGAAAATCAGTAGTCGATGGGCCTCGTTGTTCCATGCCATATGCTGAGAGCTGATCTTTTTCGTCATAATTATTTCATATTGTACTGTCTTGTAACCCAAATATGTAATGACAAGATAACGAAATAAATCTTTTCTTTTTTTCTTTCAAACCCTAATTGAAACACTGCTGGGCTCGTTACTCTACTCACATTGTAAGTGGTACAGACCATAGTCGACCACGCTGGTCAAATACACGACCACGACATTATTTACTCCCAACCTGCATTACAGCAGCGTATGGGGTATGCTCTAGGTTTCCTCAGAGGACAGACTATGTTACCTTTTTTATCCCCACGTATACCAGGCATTCTATGCACTGTAACTAGTTTGGTTTAGTTGGTTTCAACCTCCGAAATCGTTCCCCGATCTACCCCTGGACAGATAATTGTTTGTTCTTAGTTCATTGGCGGGGTTTACAGCATCCGAGGCAACGGAAAACGTAGCATAGTTGTCTAAGTGTGTTAGCTTATTTTTGTCTAATCAGTTTTTTACATTTATTTGTCACGGATCAAATCTTGCAGCTTAATTAGACCCAGATCGTCTTACACCACGGAGCTGAAATTGTACATAAAGTTTACATCCTGATGACAATGCATTTTTATGACAAGCATGACCTGATATTACGTTCAGGAGTGGCTCCGGACACGGGAACTCCGCAACGGCTAACAACACAGTTATGAAATTTTGTGTATTTCTTTGTAAAATAATAAAAGGTTGTTTTTAAATATTTTCAACTGCCTTCTGGCTGGACTGTTGATGTAACGGGTAGCAAATCTGACTGCTAACCCGGAGGCTAGATTCAACTCTCACCTAAAACAACTTTTGTTCTGTATGTATTTAAAAATATATATGTATATTTATCAGAGTGTTCACTATAGTACAAGCAAACGCTTAGTTTGAATCAGATGGCCGGGTGTGATTTATCCTGAGATATTCAAAATCTTTATCAGCTTAAATGTAATTTTATTTGCTTTACTGTTTGCTCGCGGCTTCACCCGCGTGGTAGGTACGTGTATGTCCTGTGTGTTATTCCAGACTATAATTTACCTGTGAGCCACATTTCATCTAGAACGGTTTAGTAGTTTTTGCGTGGAGGCGTACAACATCGATCCATCCTAACTATCGCATTTACTAATGTTAGTAAGATAGTTATAATAAAATATGTGACCGGGCATTGTTCTCGCAGCAGCCCGTGTCTTGTAATAAATGTTGACACCATTATCTGCTGACCCTCGCCGGACTGTTGATATCATGAATATAATTGGGTTGTATGTTCATATTTTGTCGCATGTTACGGAGTTATTTTAGTGTCGAACAGTATTATCACCTATTCCGCAGATTGGAATTTCAAAAAAGCTAGAACAATATATATTTTACATCAGGTGCATTAGAACAAATTTTGAACTCCTAGATCCCATCCTGAAATATTAAACATTCCATACAACAAGACGAGCGTCTTGTCATACATAAAACAAAGTTTACAAATAAAATAAACGAAATATAAAATTAATTAACATATCAATTTAATAAGAAAAAACAGATTCTAAAACTGCTATAAAATAGTTATATTTCACAAAAAAAAATGTTTAATAAACACACGACAAAACCGCTGATCAGAGTGCGATGAAACTCCGTCAATTCTATTAAGTCAATGTTGCTTACACATGCAGGACCACCAATACATACATATATTGAAATTACAACACAGGAAAAGGTTGTTAACATCACTAGTAATTATTAAAAGTACGAAAAGTACATTATTAATTAACAATTCAATCATATATTGTATGTTAATGTGACTTACGCAATAATTTTCTCTGTTATTTAACTAGTGCCATACTCCTAGCGGTATTATATAAACAGGACTTATATGGAAATGAAAGGTTTATTAAATATTAAAGAATACAAACTTTAATTATACAGCCCTAATACAGAGAAAACACAAAATTTCATAACTGTATTGTTAACCGAAGAGGAGTTCACTTGACTGGAGTCAATCCTGAACATAATATCATGCGTTGTCATCAGGACGGACAGCTTATGCAAAATTTCAACTCTATAATAAGGAAGGAAGTCAACTAATAAATATAAATTTTCTAACATACAAACATACATTGCAAGTCAAATAAAAGCTTGTAAAAATCTATATGGTAGAAACTCGGTTATCCGGCCCTCAGTTATACAGATTCGTTATTATCCGAACCAGTAACCGCAATAAATATTTTACACAATATGTTATTTCTTAATATTTTTTAATGAACTGATTTTTGTTGTGAGTTTCAAGTTTTTCATATATGAATTTGAAAAAAGCTTCGAGAGATTTCAATAAGGCATAATATTTTGTATGGAAGTTCGTCGAAAACCAGGAAAAATAAACTGTAAAAAAGTAAATAAGCTTTTGATTCTAGCGTTTTTGATATTTCGAGTGAAGTAACCAAATAGGCGATTAAAACTGTTCCACACATAAGTGGTCGGGGCAAAAAAATAATAGTAAAGCTAGCTAAATATAAATTTATTATAATGAACATCCTTACCGAGTAACATATTCATTATTCATATTATATGGTCTAACCTTCACCCAACAAAAGTTACTAACATGTAATTCCGACGAAATGGAAAAATCTATGCATAGAAATTTTCTCAAACAAAAACAACATCAACAAGACATCGAAAGCTACTAAAATATCGAGACAAACGATCTGCAAGAAAATACAAGCATTTTATCTTACGAAATTTTCACGCAGGTCAGTGTATGGCAGTGCTGCCAGAACAAAATATACGTCGCGCACTAAAATTTATAAAACTAGCGAATAAATCACTAGATTCTCTTAATTTCAACCGCTAAATAATGACTCGTTTTTGCACTAAACTTAAAAATACAACTTCAGATCGAAATACTCCTTTTCGTCATTAAAAAAACTTCAAATGCCTTTACAAGAAATCATATGAGAGCGTAAATTATTAACGTACTCGTAGCGTAAATACGTATTATTAGAGATAATTCAAAAACTACTAGTGAGATGTCCCTCAATTAACAATCACCAGCTTTCGAACAAAAAACAACATCAAAATCTGTCCACTCAGTAAAAAGTTCTACGAACGTAACATAACGAAAAACTCCTTCTACTTTTAAAGTCGATTAAAAAAATTACTGCAAGAAGTAACGTTGTTAAAAAATATCAACTCTTTTTAGTTGAAGAAAAATATATAAATTCACCTTTCATTTAAAGAAAAAACGCATGAGGATTATCAATTTGGCTACAGTTAAAGTGTTTCCTCGTTTAATTTTCACTTTTTAATGTAAAGAGTTAATTAAAGCAATTAGTGCGCTTTACCATGTAAGACCGCATCACAGCTTACCATTAGGCAGAATCACGTTTTTTATGGAAGTTAAAAAAAGCACTTGGCACAAACCTGTAGCAATAACAAATAAATATTAGATCTAGCGCTGAAAGCGCTTTAATGGCAGCACTGGCCAGGGAAAGAAACGTGAAAGCGAGAGGTAAGTCTCGCGGGGCGCGGGGCGCTCGCATCGATCGTCCCGGGGCGCCCGCCATCAGCTGTTACTGTCGTCTCGGACTCCGATAAGGGCCCGTGTAGACAAGGAGAGAGGACAATTATACCGTTCCAAAAATGATTTTGGGACATAGAAATAAAGATTCTTACGCATTCTTATTTCAAAAATCAGGGAAATAAAATAATAAAACTCATACGTCATTTTATAAAAGCTGAGAGTTTGTCTATGGATGCTCTCCGCATAGACTAGAACTGTAGCCGACTATGAAATCTGGGTCATCGTTGCTTTGTGATGGGTCCCAGGTTTGATTCCAGGGGCAGATATTTATGTTACGAAAAATATTTATTCTCCGGTCATTGATGAAGTTACTTGTATATGTTTTTAGACTAATAACGTTGCGAATACTAAACATTTTATTGAAAACGGGTAATCACGATCGGTTTATTATCATACCGACATTTCGACCCAGTTGCATGGTTTATGATCACGGCAAGACTTGCCAAGATCGTGAGTACCTGTTTGCATTCAAATATCCAGTTACTCTTGTAGTATAGGTTGAACCATCCACAGAGGATTCTAAAACCGTCAGTCTATGCCATGAGACAAATGCTTTTTTTGATAGCGTTCTCGCCAAACGCTAGTTCAAAAATGGGAATAACATTTGATGCAAATAAACATGGCGTCTGTTTTTACGCAATAAACGTAATTCCCAAACATTTTTAAGTAAGAGTTTGGCGTGAACGATAACAGAAAAGACATATTAGTGTAGGGGGATGTGTTCTGTTTGAACGGATCCTAAGTCGGCATCCAACGCTCCCCGACGTCCCCGCATCAAACAGCGACCGCCCCACCCACGCGAGATTCGCGCCGACCCTTATTTCTCATTCCTGTACATTACTTACGAATTTTCTTACAACTTTGTTTAGTGTTAGGGCAATTGGGAATATCATCTATCTGACAGTGATAAAATATCCGATTTAACAAGCATCAATGAGAATTTCACAAGAGACTAAACATTTTAAATACAGGCGGGTATTCAGGGTCTGTTTATTCCGTGCTTCAGAGGGCACATGAAGCCATCGGTTTTTAGACATTTCCCACACTTAGGTTGGCCACTAAAACCTCCACCAACCGCATTGGAGTAGGGTGCTGGGGTATATTCTAGACCTCCTAAGTATGAGGAAAGCCGTGCTCAGAAGTGGGCTTCCATGGGCTGATAAACCCAGGATAGTGCAAGTAAATCATTCATTGCAACCCATTACTGTCCCATTGGGCTCGAGTCTCCACTCAATGTGAGGGGTACAGACCAGACCACGCTAGCCAACTGCAGATTGGACTTCACACCTCTGAAGACTTTATGGAGAACTGGAGTACAGGTTTCCTCATGATGTTTTCTTGTAGCAAAACAAATTCAGAGACACACAAAACTTCGAAAAGAGGCCACGCGGTATACTTATATAGGTTCAAGTATTTGTGTACGAGAATGATTTTCTTCAACGCACTTCGTCCCTAAACGAAGTTATTGAAAATGTTCATATCAGATTCAGATACGGTTACAAATAAAATTTTATTACGGACATCTCATATCCGATAGTTTCGGTTACGTTTTCGGTGCTCAATAACGTGCCTGCTTCCTGTCTCAGTTTATTGAATGGGTGCTGAGTTGAATGGTAACATGCCGTTAATGGAATATTTATTTGTTATTCTAATTGGTAATGTTCCGTGGCGTTCTATCGATTGCATATACCTATTTCTAGCGTGTTATATGATGATAGCCTAGTGGTTTGAACGTTGTTACCAACGGGTTACGGGTTCAAATACTGCGTCGAGCACCTCTTTCAAAATTACAGCTACAGAAATTCAAAAAGAAAAATTATATAAATCGGTCACCTAAGGCAAAATATAAAAATAGATAATATATTAAAAAAAAATACCTCCTCCTTTTTTGAAGTCTGTAAAAACTTGTAAAAATAGATTAGAATTCAAAACCGGTTGAAACTACCCACTATTATTTAATTTATAGTGAAAAAAATATATCCGAAGCCAAATTCATACTTTATACAAGCGCAATTTTTTTGTTTTTTTCAATATCAAAGTTCTCAGACCTCACCTGAAAGTGAATTGAAGTGATTTCAAAATTCATTCGTATATGGAGGACATTCAATAACAATGACATTCAATAACACGAATGAATCACAACTCAACAATTATGTCGCAGTTACATTATTTTTAACACTACAAACACAGTGTCATTCGTACTAATATTATAAATGTGATGTGTGTGTGTGTGTGTGTGTGTGTGTTTGTACGTCTTTCACGGTGAAAAGCTATGGATAGCTGGTCTGCAGAGTGTTAAAATACTTTTCATCAACATTGATACCACGAGCTCGTTAAATCGCTCGTTAGTAAACAAATTTGTATATTAATTCTGCTCTAAGTGATTTAAGTAAACATTAACGACTCTTAGTGACGCATTTAGAACGTACCCAATCTATATATATATATACAAGTCAATATTTGTGGGTTTGTTTGTCCTTTATAGACTCTGATATGTTAGAGATAAAGCACTGATGTCTTTAGCAACTTTGTTCAGAATTATCTGGAATAGGTTTTAGTGTCATAATTATATCGATTGAACACATGGTTGTTGAGTTGATGCGTAACAACACGCGCCGGGTCGAGCTAGTAGTAGATAAAAATGCGGTCACGCGAAATAACTAGTCCTACTAATATTATAAATGCTGTAATTAAGGATGGATACATGTTTATTACATCACGCAAAACTGCTAAACGGATCCGAATGAAATTTGACACAGAGATAGAATATGGTTTCGAATAAACATAGGATACTATTTACCAACGTAACGAACGAAGCCGCGCGCGTCAACTAGTTTACTACATATTTCCAAATACAGTTTTAAGTAAAGTAAAAACGATTCAATTCACAATTCCGCTCACTGAAATAGTTAATGGAAGAAGTCTGAATATTGAATTTTGATGCCTTTGTCGCTCAACGACTTAAAGAATTGCAAATCCTTTTACCGACTTTAAATTTTATCTTTCAGCTGGCTTATGAGGGGTACAGAAACTAGGTTCACGTCGAATGTCATTTTTGCCTTGGTGGTAATTCGATATAAATTTTTTACCATACAAACCTGTCAAGTTTGACGTCCTTTCGATCCAGCTTTGACCCGCGGGTCTATTACGTATCTTACAAGCGGAAAGCGAAGACGAAAATTTTGCGATAATTGCTCGTAGGTCGCAAATTCGTATTACAGAGCGACATTTGTACTACTTAGTAGAATTTGGCGCTATATTCGTGGAAAAAAGTGCACAATATTATTCAGCGAGCGTTGAGCAAGCAATCACGAATGTAATAGGATGTTTTTTCATACAAAATAATAGTCATTGCTACTATTGCTGATCGTTTGCTGCTTGCTCTCTGTTTGCAATTTTTACCTAATAGGGCGGCGGTACCGTAGAATAATATACAGTCCATAACGAGAAGGATTAAAAATAAGACGTTAATCCTATTCAAGGGCACCTGAGCAATCTGGTTGGCAGGCATCTCGTCGGGATCAGTGGCGAACTGCGGCGGCGGCGGCAGGACGGGGGGCAGGGCGCGCGGGTGGGAGCGGAGCCCGCCCGGGGCCGCAGCGCGCCCCTGCATGCGCTCGCGCCCGCCCCGGCACGACACTCAACACATCACACTTGGCGAACACTTGGCGAATGCTTAGCGGACACTTGGCGGGCGCTTGTCGAACCCTTGGCGTATATTCAGAGTTACTTGGCGGACGCTCCTCGAACACTTGGCGAACGCTTGCCGAACACTTGGTTACGCTTGTCAAACACTTGGCGAACACTTAGCGAATACTTAGTGAAAACGAATACTTAGTGATCGATTACTTGACGGATAGCGAACACTTATAGAGCCCTAGTGACACTTAAATATGTCGTTTAGTTGACGTTTATATCACACTTTATTCACTTTGGAAACACTTGTGTAACTCTTAATAAATCAAGAATTTATTCTTCAGTTAAGACATTTTAAACCCTAATTCAATCGATACTGAACACTTTTCAACCCTAGAACTATAAAAATAATTTCTTCACAAGTGATCTGGATAATTTACTAATGTTGACTCAACGCAAAGGCCCAGTAATGAGGAGCCATAGTTTTAAACTGAGCACTTCTAGATTATACTATAATTTATATATAACTATAATATATTTATACTATAATTGTTAGCTATAGAAAAAAAAAATTCGTTCATGTATTCCGCACTTGAGCTTCAAACAATTTGGAGTTTCTTTTGTTTTCATTGTCTGCAGAACGCGCACTACCTACAGAATTAAATACTCATAGCTCGGCGTCTTACGCCCGTCCTAAATAATCAAACAAGCAACAGGGGGCGCTGTCGGTTAGAGGATCAAGACCTACTTCCGCGCCTTGGTAGCGAACGTAAAGCTGTCGGTACTGGTTGTTGTCACACTTAGCCACTAACCCGCACTGGAGCAGCGTGGTGGTGTATACTCTAGGCCTCCACAGTCACGAAGACCCGTGCTCAGTAGTTAAAGTCAAAAAATTACATACATACTCGTAATATTCTTACATTCTTATTAGTGGGCTATGGAAGTTAAAGCGTAACTGAGACATATCGAAACACATATCGTGAGTACGCAACACAAAAGTAGTAATACTTTGAGATGTTGAATGAACTGACAAGGAATACTTTTCAAAGTTTCATAGTTTTATACAAAGCCGTTGTAATATACAAACGTAGGCAGATAGGCCCCAGAGTTACTTTACACAGCTAAAGTTAGGTCGGTATTACCGCCAAGTTGGGTCCGCACCATTAACAAGACTTTGTGAAACGATTGGGCAACGAATTTAAACTTTATTCCACCGCTCAGAAACCAAACGATTGTAGTTTTGACAAAGTAAATTTTAACAAAGATAACCTTAATACCAGGTCTTTTGATAGAACCGAAAAATCACAAAATATAAAAGAATTAAGGCGATGAGACACACAGAATTGTGCCAACCCATTAAAATCTACTCTAGAGCGCCTTAAATATCTTAAAAAATATATTTTTTTTTACGAACACTTTTTTTACCTAGAATTACTTAACGCTCGTCATAGACTCCACCTGATGGTAAGTGGTGACGATGTATGCAAAATTTTAAAAGTCCAGGTTATGTATGCGAAATATTGATATACGTTTTGATATATGTAGAATTTAATATTTCAGAATAATCTTATTAGCTTACTTTGATTTAAAATAACAATTTTGATGATAGAATTAATAACATTCCTGTTTAATTAGTACCGACAAGTGACAGATGACAAACGAGTTTTTTTTTTTTAAATATATTCTTAACTCCGCGTGTTAAAAATATTTTATATACCTAGGTTATTTCTATACCAATACCAATGTACCAATTATCATGTACCAATAAACAAATTTAAAAAAGATATTTAAAGTATTCATTTTTTTCTGTATAAATCCTGCCATCGTGCTTTGTATTCCATTTCATAATTTGTCATAAATAATTACTCAACCTTGCAAGCATCGCATTCACGTTTTGCGTTGCAACAATTTTATTTTATAGATTAATGTCACGTTTTGCGTTGCAACAATTTTATTTTAGAGATTAATTTTAAAATGTTGAAATTAAAAATTAATTATTGAATTGGGTATGATAAATAAAAAGGTAAAACACACCTCTAATACCCTAAAACCATCCCACGCCCATTGATGACCTACTGAGGGTCTATGATGACATGAGGAGGCCTAAACCACACTCAACCATGCTGCTCCAGTGCGGTGGACCCAATAAACCACGAATATCATTTGAACAACCAATCGCAATAAAGAGACGGCAGAAGCACCGTCAATCCGACAAATGAAAATGAAATGTATATATCTCGTTTTAGGAACCAACATCTCACTTAACGAAAGTCAAAAATTAACAATAAAAAATTATATATTACCATAAATAATAATATAAATCATAAAATGTATAAAGTACAATTATACCCATATATTTATATTCAGTGTTATTTCATAAGTGAGGTGTTCAAATGCGCAGAGTCCTACGTAGAGTGTTTTAGTTTAAATCCTAGCGTGGGCAAGCATCACTCGGATGTCTGTAAGCGACAACACAAGTGCCCTCTAACCTAAATCCAAAGCACATTTTCTATCCGTAACTTTCCTCGGAAATTATAAAAATCGCCATAAACCAAGTTATATTTTACCGCAGAGTCTAGCATGACTTTAGTAAAATTAGGTCACAACTCCGCGAGTGCGCGTTCTGTAATTGTAGGGGAAAGACGCAAAATGAGGTCGCTCATGACTTCATGAGGCCCACACACGAACCTCAAACAAAACACTCCCATCATGTAACGAACTATGCCAGGATTCATTTTTATTTAACTGTGAAAAGAGTCCATCTACAAAATTAAGATTTTATAATTAAATCCACTATTTTTCGCTGATGGCTTCAACCCGTGGAAGGACTATTTTTGAACACGGGTCTCTCCTGGTACTGAGGAGGTCACTACATACCGCACTAGACCCCAGACTGTTCTACGAGAACATTAGACCAATCGTACTTATATTAGACACCGCGACGGACCAATAGTTGTGATTTATAATACGAATAACCTTTAATCGGCCAATCACGGTGCATTATTTTCCCGCTCTCACCTCCGTTTATGGTAGTAAAATATATTACATGAGGCGTAGATTTAGCCGTCATCAAAACGCTATAAAATTAGAGCAAAATACTTATATTAATGACCTTACTCATGAACCCGAGATAACTACATATATTTCAATCAACAATCAACGGATGTTTACAAATCGCTTTAAAATGACATCATTATTATAGTGGAATAAATCACCAACAATCCTCATTGGAGCAGTGTGGTAGAGTATGCCCCAGGTTTCAGCTACAAAAGACGCAAACTCAGGACTACATTAATGGGTAGAAGGCTGTGAATTTTACCACCATTCCACCGCCTGTAAGAAGTTCTCCGCGTTCCCTTCACCAATCCGCATTCGCAGCGTGGTGGAGATATTCTAGGACTCCTCAGCATGAGACCAGTGCTCAGTAGTGAGGTAAGGGTAGAAGCCAGAAATGTAGACCACGACACAACATGGAACACTGAGTGAATACACGCTTCTCTGAAGAATACACGAGTCTCAAATTGCAAAATATATTACGATAAAATAATTAGTACAATCCGTACAAATGTAAACGGTTCATACTTTAATGTCGCAATTTCTGAAGTACGTAACATCACACACTCACATCGAAACCTACTGCAAAATGATGTCGAGCGTATGTAAAATCTCTAACTTCCTCACAGTCGTATAATGTAGTGTTAATCACCGATTCATATTTAGACTGGACTACCTTTCGCCTATATTTACTTTCGCCTTTCGCCATCTCGTCTCCTCATTATTATGGCACCTTAAACGGTGTTAGACTCAAAAAATTACGTTCTTAAGTGTACATTAAATAAATGATTTTGTCTTTACTTTTGACTTTACATATCTTCTTAAGGTAACTGAGGAATTTGAAATTTCCAATTTATTTAGACAACCTTACCTTACAAAATTGATTTTTAACTAACATCAAAAAAGGAATATTTGACACTTCATATTACAGTGACATTTAATAATTGACATTATTAAATGTCACTGTAATATGAATTTTAATGAATTGCAAAATTTGTACATAGGGGTAATTGTACAGATCTATTTATGTATGTTTGTGTTATATGTACCGACTACGTATAAAATTTCGACCTTCTTTTTATAGATTATGTTACCTTAGAGACTATTTCATCATAGGAGTCCTTACCCATTTTTATTTAGATAATTTAACCCTACAAACCTTTCAATCATAGACCTAAATTAGCCTTAATCACCAATTCCCGGTAATAAATAAAATTGTAAGTGGGTATATAAGGACAACAAAATATCTACGTCACGCCAAGTTATAAATTACCTTGCTCACGCCAACAGCAGTTGAACAAGTCACAAAACTAAAACGACACTTTTTCGACGTTCAACAACATTGAAAAACAAAATATTGTTTATTTATTTCATTTAAAGGGACTTTGTCCTCTCCGACTAGATTATCCATCTTTGTTTTGCGCAGATATGTGGTTGATATGGCGTGAGTAATCGGGCGAGAAAACGACTTTCGAATGAAAATACAGTCACATATAATTACTACACTATAATTCAGATCTTTTGAAATGTAACAATGAAAGTAATTTGCAATGGTTAAGGAAATTATTGTGGATTACACCTATAACGTCTGCCGAATACGTGGATGCGTGCGCCTCTCTTCATTTAGTAGGATAGAATGTGTCAAAATCAAAACATGGCCGCCCCTCCAGTGTTCGGCATTACGTCAGAATGACAACTCTGTTGTAATCATGAGTGACGTAAAACAAAGCATCAATAGAAATCAGGTTTTTCTTAATAAAATTGTCGTTCCGCCGTCACATTTATGTATTTAGACTTATTATATCTCTTTTGTTTTATATTTTGAATTATTAAATAATCCGACTTGTACCATTGTATGTCAAAGTTTGTTAAATTCTAAGGATATTTGGATGTATGTCTTTACTTTACGCGCTAACTGTTGAAAGAATTGAGATGAAACTTATCGCTTATATAGTCTGGAATTGCAAATAGGCTACTTTGTATCAACGTACCCACCGACGCGAAGCGGCGGGCGGAAACAAGTATGCAGTAAATATATGTTCTACAGTACGTACATGAAGAAAATTACGCAGACGTGTTTAATATTGCACCCTCTGTGACGTGCAGGGTACTTGAATGTTGCACCCCTCGTAGGGTTGCCAGATGGGGAGAAATAAATAAATCAACTTATTTTTTTACCTTAAAAAAACTTCTAATTACATTGTCAAGTAATACAATTAGATCAACAAAAACGTAGTCGAATTCAACTAAATACGCATTATTACAGCTAATTTAAAAACTACCCGTCAGATGTAGCCAAAAATATAATGGAACCACATGTCAATCACCGTAGCTTTCGAATAAAAAAGAATTTTCCAAATCGGTCCAGGCGTCTTTAAGTAGTCGAGTACCATACCTACAACTTAGAACAAAAAAATCTTAATTGAAAATAGAACTATTTAATGTAAAAACCATATTTTTTGAGACATTTATAGATGAATAACACATATTTTTGGCAGTAGATTTTACTGAATCTAACAGATATTTTTAAACTCAAACTGTAATGTAAAATACATCAAATAACAATGATTGGTTCTGTTCTTAGCGGGATATTTTGTATTTTTTCGAAAATCTACATACCATATTAAATGTCAGGCAACCCAGACAGATCCTAATTATCTGTCAACCCTAAGCCCACCACCGCATGCAGCAGATTGCTACATTTAAACTTCCCTTTTTCGCCGTATCATATTCTCCCATTTTTGCGATATAAATAAATAAATAAATATCTTAGGACAACTCACACACGGCCATCTGAACCCAAACTAAGCGTTAGCTTGTACTATGGTGAACAGACAATTGATATATTGATCGGTGATTGATAAACATACATACATACTTTTAAATACATACTTAAATAGATATTTCTATTACACACCCAGACACACAGAACAAA
>DWJZ01005511.1:0-13973 GCA_018249125.1 Asbolis capucinus | reverse complement strand
TATAATTTTTTTTTTCCTTAGTAATGAAACCTGTGTTAGTCCGCCTAAGTGTATTACAATTAATGTATACCAAGAGGCGTAACAAATCTTTATAATTTATGTAGGGGAGACCGGGTTCAATTGGTATCATTTTAACAACATAATAGCCTAGCACGAGGTTCAGGAACCAGAGGTGCAAGAAAATGGTTTGTTTTTAAGTTAATAACAGTTAAATATTAATTCATCCACGACTTCAAAGTGTCCGGTACGGAATACATATTATCGCCTTATGCCTAATTCCCTTTGTAAGATTTATTGAAACCCGTTTAAGATTGTACTATGAAAGAACGGTACCTTATCTAGAAAATTAAAATTGCATTAATTAGGTTAAATATTAATGCTAAAATACAGGATAAAAAGTAATGATTTCAAAATTCCACCATAAAGTCGTAATATTAGTGAGCTAACCATTAAAATGTAGGTATATACTTATTCAACTTTTGCCTAAAACAATCACTTGTTGAACTATTTCACGATTATGAGCTACTGTTTCGTAGACACGCGATGTAAATATTCACATTTTCGTTAGTACCTATAAGTCTCAGATAATTTCTATATCGATAATACTAAAACCGAGGTCAAAACGAACATAGATAAGAACCAAGTCAAAGAACTCTATAGTCAGTCATTAAAAAACAAATCGTACCAAATACTGCATGTCATACTATGCTCTCGTAGTAAAAACGAACACATGCTTTAATATATTTATCGAGCAGCATGGTTAATGGGCGCTATAAAAAAGCATTGGCGTCGAAAGACGTAGGGCTTGCGGAGATTGGTCGGCGGTAGAGGGGAAGGGACGTACAGTATTGATCTGACGCGCTCGACCCCCCCTCCCGCGCCGCTCCCGCCGCCCCCGCCAGACGATGCCCGAGCAGCCGCCCTCACCCCGGCATCCCCCGGCACCCTCGCTATAGCTTCACCGAGCCGACACCCCGAGCCCGGCGCAACGCAACCACACCCCTTTTTCATGCTAGTATCGAGTCACGGGATTTTCCAATTCAATTTACCCCGCTATCGACAAATAGATGACGATAAAAGAGAGCCAGTCTGAGCAATAATCAAATGGTACCTACGATACTTCGAAGCGATACTTTCGCGATATACATCTATGAATCGATCTTTGAGTGTAATTACTGGTTACGATCCAAAATGTTGCCTAGAGTAAGATAGGGCGTACATCGTTAATTTACACGGATTGCTGTTCAGATTCAACGTTGATTTCAGTAGTTATGAACGATGAATACGAGATCTAATAAAAATACAGGCATGCGATTTATGAATTGATATAGGGAGCTGGGTTGACTTGATTATAAGTAGAATGCGACGAAGCATTTTGGTAAGTTCATTGACTCCGCGAACAATGTGCCCCCGGGCGGCTCTCAGCCAGCGAGACCGCGCCCGTCGCATCTGCTATGATCAAGGATTTTATTTCATAACTGCGACGCATGTCCTAAGTCAAATTACTTCCGTCATTCTGTCTTATCATACAATGCTAAAAACACACCTCACGACATGACAGACATATTAAACGTTACATTATTTAATATAATTAATGAGTTAAAATAAATAAACAGTTATTACTTATTAGTAGGCAATAAAAATACATAAAATACTTAATGGTACGACAAATGAACACGCGACGGGAAATCATAATAAGTATGAATCATCAATTCGATTTTAACACGAACCACGCCACCCCAGCGAGTTCAATAATGTCCAATGAAATTGCACCCCCATCATAGTCACCCTAAGTAACCAAATCTATAGTTATGTACAAATGATATATATAAAAGAGTGTCATTGCAGTTCGTCAGTACTTATTGTGGTTGAGTCAATATCGATAAGTAGCTTAAGTTGTGTTGACTCATCAGCGCCAGTGTATCACACACAAGAAGCGGTATGACGCATTCGTACCCCATATAATTATTGTTCTTGCGATTGTTCTACAAATTAAAACGATGTCTGGCATGTCGACAGTGACCATAAGAAATATTCCAGATATTACTGCGATGACCTGAATGCAACCACATTGTCATGTGTGTGATTGATTGATGAAAAGATAAAGCTGACGGCTTGAAAATATTAACCGACTTCATTCCAGAAGATTGCTGCGAGATATTTCACAAGCTGTATTTTAAATTTCCTGATCATTAGAATATTACAATAATACCGTAATAAAAAGGCAATAGATATAACGAGATCTTTGATTGATTAAATGATTTAGTTTAAAAACGTAAATCTTCCTCCCAAAGCTGATATTCTAATGAATTTAGAATTCGAGATAACAATAATATGGTGAAAGACATTTGAAAAACTACACCAATGGAATCCGCCAATTATGTGATCTGTTACACGGATTGTATTTCGACTATTTGTGGGTTTCGCAGATGGTCGTGACTTGGCTGGATTACCAGATACTACTGAATTTCCGTGTTTGAAATAAAATATCCTGTTTACGGTCGAGCCTAGTTCGATTATTCTGCTATTTCAAGATTTTATTCTTATGTGGTTTACTGACTGCTTAGGAGGGTAAAATCTATTCTGGTACTTTATCCAGAAAGAAGAAGTTATATTACAACGCTTTGAAATGATACAAAATGCGTAATACAGTTTTATAGTCTGTTAAGAAGTTTATTCTGTGACAAAATGATAAAACTCCACAGACGCTTCTCACAAGTCTGTCACTTGAACTTTCGCAAATTAAATAAATTCAACTTACACGCGTAGGTTTCTAATTCGCATATTCTTAACATTGATTTAACAACTTAACCACTGAACCATTTTGAAACGAAAAGCAATACCCATTGCAAATGTAAGTAAAATTTACTGAGCAGCCGAGAAGGCAAGTCCTCCCACTCGAGGCTGCAGTCAGGTACACCAGCGAGTTATTCGTACCGAGTTAACTCAAGAACATAACTTTCTAGTGACTCATAGGAAGAGAGCTATCTCGCGCAGACGCTCTCAATAAGGAAGAGGGTAATAAACAAATTCAACTCTCCCGTCTTATGTGGCTTCATAGCCCATTAAAATGCACAATACTGCACTTTATACCATAGAGCTCGGTCCCAGCATTCGAGGGGCTAATGCTATTTTTAGTATTTAAATTGATACATCAACAAAGGAAAGGATGCAAGCAATTAACACGCACTTTCGTTGCAACGTAACGACCTGATGGTCACCCCGCTCTGCTGCCAGATCACTTGTCAATGGAATTCTCCATATTGTATGTTGATAACAGACCTGATAAGATCCACATTTGGCATAAATATTTCTAAGTACCCATCACATTGTGAGCAGAGACCTGAGCACGGCAGTGAAACAAATGGGTTCCAATAAATGAATTCTTCGTAATTCCATGTAAATTCCATGTGTATTACTGATATAACTGTTTTTAATTTAATATCATTCAATTTAATAACAGCTTTTATACTTTCCGCATCAATTTTACATTTCAAATAACTTAGCAATCTATCTCAGAGACAAATCGTTAAATTAACTTAATCTGAGATTTTTAAAACTTATGAGGTTTTTGAAACTATGCCTTATTATATTTTATATATATGGCTTCTCGTTACTGTATCAAGATTTCCGGAATAGTAAATAAATGATAATAAAATCATTGAGTACAATCTCTTGACGAAAAAGAGACCACTCAGGGCGTGACGTGAGTACCACATTGTTCTCGGAAGACGCCTTCTACTGACACTGGCTTGACCTAATTGAGTATAATGGTGTGTTGTTCATCTGTACAATCCCTGCGTGAAGACTTACAAAAACAAATTAAGTGGAGTGGCGGCTCCAGAGAAGCTACACACATCATGCGTCCGCCATGCCTCGTATTAGGTTTAATTTCATTCTATAACAGTTACATGTCATGTCATTAATTTAATAGCACTATTAAACAACGAGCCCTTGTTTGCTCCACACCAATAGAATGGCCGATTGTCTGTAATATATTTCTTCGTGTTTACTTTACTCCTATTTTAAGTTTGATTTTACGATTCTTTCGTTTTTATTTTTCTGTTTTCTATTAATGGACTGTGCTATCATTTCTTTTTTTACATTATACTGTTGTACCTACAAGCCATTATCTATTAACCTGTTACTGTAGGGCGTGGGTTTCTTATTTCAAAATAAATTTGAGTTGTTTTTTATTGTTATTTTTTTAGGCTTGTACAAACAACGGGATACTTCTTTTCTTAGTGTGGAGGAAACAGACTACGTCATGCTTTTTTCATATAGATTTACGGGAACAATTTCATTTTCTATAGATATAATGTAGTAAAGTTTAGTTAATAGTATCTCGTCTTGTTTACAAAGAGAAGAATATAATAGAATGGTATTTTTAATTTTAAAAGCATCACTAGTATTTTAATAATTCTGTTATGAATATGGGACATAGTATTTTAGATAGTGACTCTAACTATGCGACTTTTGCTAATCTTTTACAATGTTTGTAGATATTCCAGTCAGCCGTCTTACGTAATGGGCATTTAATTGTGGGTCAACAGACTCTAAACATGTAGTCGAGTCGTTTTGTTTATGTTACGATTACAAACACACGCCATCGGCTACCCTTGAACTGGAACAAACTTCTATATTTAGAGCAACTTAGATGTGTGCTTGATGTTGTCCTTTTTTATCCACGGACAATGACCGGGATACAGAAGTACCCACATTTGGATATTTCTTGCATACTATTAATGTGAACTACATCAGCCAATAGAATCTACGACTACATGAGGTCTTTCACACTTCTGCGGTTGAAAATCGATTGGATTAGAAGGATAAGTCAAATTTACTAATGCTTTGTGAAATATCAAAGTTATATTATGCAATGAAACTATCGTAATGAATTTTCAAGAATTCAATATCTGGATGTACCGTTCAAGTTGAAAACTAAAATGGTAGTATTGATTCTGGTAGTGGTCGGGGCGCGTTCAGTCGCTTCGTTTTCGCGGCAGCTGGTGTCGGGTATGTCGCGGTCATTTACATATAGTAAGACGACGATAAGCGTGCTATATTTAGCGTGAACGGAGATGCGCTGTGCTTGCCTTGCCTCGCACCTCACATAAACACCTACGCATTAACATCCACCCTTAAACGCCTTAACCTACCGCTTCTTGAACGTTACCAAGAAACCGTTGATCCGATTATGGTTCTTACTTTGTTTAAATAATATACGGTTAAGAGGATATCGTAACCAAATTTACTTAAGGATTATCTTATCAGTTGGTTATTTATTTACTTAGTATTCGAAACACCAATAATCTACCTTATGTAAGATAAGATTTTTTAAAATTTCCCAAACAAATTTGTCATCTTCAATATTATTACTGACTGAAGAATGTAAGATTAAAATTTTGACTTAAAGCCCGAAGGCCGAATACGACGAGCGGTGTGAATAAAAAATGTGCAGCGGAAATTCCTTTGCCTTCGACACCGGCTCTGGGTACCTACCTAAACTTAATTTACTCACGAATGTAATAATTCTTTCATAAAGTATCGCAAATACAGTTTGATTATGCAGGAAGGTTGGTAACGTTAGATCCGGCCGTACGTGACTAACGGTATATCTATTAGACATCAACGCATCAATTAGGCTCTTGTGCTCTAGGAAATATTTCCGTTGCGACTCCCGAGTTTAAACCTTATACACGCATTTCAAATTATATTTCCAAGACTATCGGTTACAGTTAAGCGACGTTAAGTGAATTTGTTAAAGCTGTAACCAAGTGGCAGTTAACGTTAACGAGAAAAGTAGCAGATAAATCGTATGTCGTCCTCGTAAGTAGCCTGTCGGCGAGACTGGCCCGATGCATTATCTGAAGCACTGGAGCGATAAAAACGAACAAAGAACAATGTCAGTCGACGTTTAAACTCCCTTTCGCACGAAATCGGCCCCGCCGGATAACAACATGACATTCATTTCTGACTCTGAATTAAACGTGATTAATAATGAATGTTTTACGATATACGGAAATTGAAGCGATTTTAGCGTTGACTTTATCAGTTTAACATTATTTGATGGTTTTGCCGTGCTAAACAATTTGGGTTTTAATGTGCTCACGGCTTCGGGCGAGGCCCTTCGTCGTAGCGGTCGATAGAGTGTAAATCCGCTTAACAGGGTACGGCAGGCACTGGATGGAAGTGTGTGTGCAGAATTTTCAATCGAGTGCATAAGCTGTGCAACACTGTGCGCGCCACCGGCAGATGGTAATGAGGCAGGCGAGACTTTGCGATGTTGTGGTATCCGCCCGCGTCGACATGGCACTAGGTAAATAGACGAGCCGACGTTAAATTTTCAATATTTTTTCATGGTGACATCAATATATATAATATTGATAATTTTAATAAATGTCTTAAGGGGCAAGTTAATAAACACGCCCTTAAACTCAAATTCTGTAGTGTTTACCTACACACTACAACATAATTTATCTTAACGTACCCGCTTTTAGTAATAAAAAGTGGTATTAAAATAACATTAAAAACTTAAAATAGCGTCACAGATATGGACGACAATCAAAAATATAATAAGAATACTCACCAAGCTTTAACACGGATAAGGACTTCGCCTTCCCCGACCGAAGGTTCTGGCTTCTTCAAAATCTTAACAGTTTTAAGTCCGCCGAAACCGGTGAGGACGACGGCGCGCATCTCCTTGGGCGGCGGGGTCTCCTTTTCTTTTTCTTCGGTGGCTTTCTCGGGAGTTTCTTCTGGCGGAGTCTCAGTAGTGCCATTCTCCGTGGGGGTCTTTTCGGGCGCGGCGGCGGCCGGGGTTTCCGTGCTCTCCGTCATGTCTGTAGGGTGCGGTGGGTGATCGGAGCTGTACGGTTAGCGGACGCGGTGCGAATGAGCCCGGACGATAGCGAGGCGGAAGCCGGCCGGCGAGACGACGCGTCGCAGAACGAATGAGTGGAGGGAAGGGAGTAGCGCGCGCAGCCCGGCGAGGGTGCCGGGGCGCGGCGCGAGCCCGGGGAAGGCGCGCGGGGGGTGCGGGGCGGCGAACAGGTGGCCGCTCGGCTGCCGCTGCCGCCGCGCCGCGCGCTCGTAGCTCGCCGCTCGCCGGCCGGTTATCCGCGCCTCCCGCCCCGCCCGATATTGCACTACACAGGTCCTGGATTAACTTTATTACACCGTGCCCGACATAAAAACCCATAGTAGCAACATGCTACCCACGTATTCGTCCCGCTAGCCACTAGTCTTTGATTTATCCAAAATGTAGTTATATATAATGCCAGGGTGCTCTATGGTACTCAACCCCGAACGTGACTTGGCAGCATCGACACACGCGACGTGATTCCTATTTGATTTAGCTAGGTGTAGCATAGTCCCACAAACCAATATGCTCGGAGAATAGGAATAATTAATCAGAGGAAGGTTATTTAATTAGTTTTACTTATTAACTGAGTAGGTAGGTATAAAAGCTAATAAAATTAGGTAAATATGAGAAGTACGAGTATACTTAGGGTTCCTTATTTATTACTCTGAAAAGTAATATTTCGTATACGGACGTCCTATTAATTTTTTACTTTAAGTAGGAAAGGGTTATCTAACTGTGTGCCTACCAACATAAATTAAAAAATTCGTAATGTAGAATTATTTGCAAGAAAGTAAAATACAAAGTACCATCTAGATACGTATATAATACTTTATGTCCTTCCTTTTTTGGTTTGTATAAATTATGCAATAATAATATAAAATACCTATTTAATGGCAGAAATGATTTTAAGGTTAATAAAAGTTTCAGAAAATTTAATTAACTTAAGTTTTAATTAGAAGGTACTCTTTCTACACTTAGTAAACCTACTTTAATAGGTAATGGTAACAATTTTTGGATGTTTGGAGATAGAACCTTCTTTACAATTGTATTTTTTTTGTAATTATCTAAAAACACCCAATAAATTAATATTAATACGTATTACAAATTATTTAGCACCTACCTTTGCCTAAGGTTCTTTGTAACCCAAGCACCCCTAAACTATGTTCGTATTCGTATAGACATTGACGTCATCACAGTTTTTATTTATGTGTGTATTGATTTGTACCTTTGTATGTTTGGGACGCTCATATTATGAGATTATCAAGGACTGATATAAGCTTTTACAAACTGCGCCCGTAGTTTCACGCTCTTTGCTCGTAGTGAGGTTTGGTCCCATATTCTCTTAGCACATGTGGGTAACAAGTTATTTAAAAAAATACACCTAAATTACACGCGTTCCAACTCTGATATTATAAATGGCTACAATGGTAACAGTTATAGCGGAAAATTGTTACCACGGTAACAACAAATTAATAAATCATATATAATAACAAAAACGTAATTTATGTATATATATTGTTCTTTTGAAAACTGAACTTTTCTGAAAACTGCCAGTTAAAAATAATGTACGGTAAGTTGTTAGCATTTAAAAATCTAAAACGAAAAAAAAAATAGCAAATCTATTTGTTTTTAAAAAGACTTAACCGACGGCCGGCTTACAGTTAAGGAACGAATTGTCGATACTCATTCTTGAGGCATTTATACATTTAGGGATAGAGGACAAGGGCAGACCCAAAGGGGGGGACTGGATAAATTCAATTAATTTTTACAATAAATAAATTAACACTGCAAAATATTTACAGTAGGGATTTTGAAAACATAATTTCAAATGTGATAGTAAAATTAAGTCTTCAGCAAGTTGATATAAACTTTCAAACACCCGGCTGTTGTGACCGGTTTCTAAACCACACCCATAAGCGTACCTATAGGACAAAATATACTTTACCCTAGTGCTAGTTTAAAGTAGCAACATACCCCTATAAAATACTTGAAGGACATTTAACAGTAACATCACAAAACAGTCTATCTAACCTAACCCCTTCCTCATCTCTTTGAGACGGATGGATGGACAGTTATTTTCAAATAACTGTCATTTGACACCAGAAGTTTTGGTTTCATGACACATATTCGATTACTAGTTTATTACAATTTCAGCACATTAATCATCAGGGCAAGAGTGCAACTGACCTTTTGTAGTTGTTTTGTTGATAACGTGGTGATTTATATTGTTATAACTGTGTTTTCGATAAAGATGACGTTGTTTAACAGTAGTTGCTTGTTTAAAAATAAAATGTGCCATTTTTAACACAGAACAGAAGGGCAATTAACAGCGAATATAACATATAAATATAAGTATAAATGAATGTAAAAACTGATTTTAGGACTGTACTCAAGAGTGACTTTGTATGGAGCTCAAAAAAGTCCGAAATAGATACAGTAGCGTCAAGTTCATCAATAAGATCTTTTTTTATTTTAAATGCGGCTTAAATATATGTGGAATAGTTAGTATACTATATTATATCTATAATATTGTCCTCTAATGTTTCTTTAAAGGAATGATGACGCATTATCAATGGGTGAAGCTTCAAATAGAGGCGTTGAGAGATTCAAGCATCTATCTCAAAAAATCTGATATTCTCCCTGCCCCTTCGGGTCAAAAGCTGGGTATGACATCTGCTAAAACTTTAAGAAACACCCTTCCCTCTAATTTTACTATCGATCTAGATATGCTTTGTCTGAAGAATTAATGCCAAAATACTACCGAAAAAATTTGGAAAATTTATCGTACCCAATGTAATTCAATACATACCATAATTCATCAGTAGTTAGGTACTGAATAAATCTGCACTTATCTTCAATTTGATATCTCGTAAACAACCATAGGGGACGAAATGTAACAACAATGCTCTTAAACTTACACTTTATTCAGATCCAATCATCTCATTAAATGATAGCATCGGGGCCCATTATGTGGGAACGTATTCAGACTTAATCAATCGGTCCAGCCGACCGAAGCGACATGGTAACGACATAATTCAACAGTTGGAGATAAATAAATCCGAAGATTATTACCTACGAAGCTTCGTGATCTTTATTTATTTATTCTCATTGATGTTACGCAAAATATACTGATTGCATTTATTTATTTATTTAGGTCTGCCGCTGGGTTCGATCAAGAATACAGTAGATGTCGCCTCCCATAGAAATTTAACAAAAATTATTGTCTGACTACTATATATCTTCGATGAATTGACTATTGCAGCATTATGGAACGTGTTTATGTGTTGGCTGTTTGAAACAAACTAAATAAAGAACAGCCCACATTTCAAGTGAGCTGGTATTTGTCGCGCCAATTTTTTGTCGTTAACCAACATCTAGTTGTATTGATCGAAGACCATTTGTTACAAAACTTGTACATAGGTACAATAACTTTCTGCTTATTTTAACCTAAATGTTTAACGTTTTAAGGCATACACAGCATATAAGTAACGAGCAATATCCATAATTTAAAAATATTCTCTTGTGCACTAATGGTATTCTGTTTTACAGGATAAAAGCGACATTTCATTAACATCTAACGACCCGTAGCATCCATTCAGCAGTCTACAAAGACGTGGAACTACAGAATTGGCACCGAGCACTGTTATACGTAGTGGAAGTCAAACTGGTGTTATACATTATTGTACATTGTAACTAAACTTATTTAACAGGTCATGGAAGTGTATATGATCCCTTAAAACTTTATACAAAAAGGACAGGTAAGCCTTAATTGTTCAGTTGGATTCTTTAAAACCTTTTTAGCTTTACTTTTACCTTTATTTTAACGATTTTTATAAAATAGGTTAAAGACATGATTTACGATTGTACGCAGTAATTCGAGATCTTTAGTACAGTATCTGAAATTACAGTCAATAGCGGAAGATTCAATGTGAAAGTACCGACTCGCATTTGGGTAGTGGTTTCCACGAACTATATTGAAATATATTAATATGCTTCCGTGCTTGGGAAGGGACGTAAAGTCGTCAGTCGCGATTATAATCGCTAGATAACAATCCTTAATCCATGTCTGAGGTCACCGGCCGTACTAGGTTATAAATAGGTAGGTGAGTACAGTTTCTTAATTTGATTTTTGCTTCTAATCAAATTGATCTCGTTATTCATCCAGACTACTTTGTACAATGTTCTTAGGTAGATATCTAATGTTTTTATGACACATACTGTAATGTAAAAATAGGCCAGTAAGGTAGGTAGGCCGTTTTTGGTACCTTTTTATTTATTTATTAAATAAGGTTTTTATTTCAATATTTAATTCAATCAAATTAACCTTATTTCTGCCTCTGCAATATTTTTACCGTAAGTAGTTAAGTATTAAACTACATACTTTCTAAATGTTGTACCAGAAACAACGAGTCTTATGAATAGATTTTAATATATTATGCACACAATGTTGATAGCATCCCATGTCTGTCTATCGCGTAGTCCTGGCGAACAGACGGTGACGTCAATATATTCGCGCAAGTCTATTCCGTTCCGAACAGTCTGCTCTTTCCAACGCAGTGGATGTTGAAAAAAACGTAAAATAATGGAATTTGTATTACCTACCTACTAATCTAATTCATTTAATTTCCCAATCATTATAAATATGTAGTGGTTATTATATTACCGAATGCTTCTGATTTTGGATTCCTTCCGTTCGACATTATAATATCATCGGCACCCATATTTCTTAACAGTGAAAATACATCTAAAAGTAAGGTAGGTGTGGCCAATTAGGCCTAGCTAAGCGGGAAATACAATAAAATAAAAACTATTCAAACGAATCAAAAAGTTTTAATGTAAATTAAACATTTATGTCAATTACTATCTATTATAAATAAAAACGGCAACTTCTGTCATAAACACTATCTAGATTAAACATTATTAAAAACACTGTATTTAGACCTTATTAAACTGTGACAGTATATTAAAGCCTAAAACATTTACCTTTTAAAATAAAATTAAATAAACTTCTTATATTTATTGATCCATAAAATAATGACAATGTGAAAATCATAGTAAAGACTTAATTTTTTTTTAAATAAGGAACAATCTGCACAATCAAACTCATCATTATCCTCCTGTATCAAACCTACGCACTCCTCGTGGTACCATTTACAATAAATCTTAATAGCAATTTCTTGGTCCTGCTTACATGCGTGACAGCACCAACTTTCTCTATTTTCTTTATTGCTTTCTACTTCTTCGGTCATTTAAAATTTTTAGGTCTGTTTTCTATTTTATTTTTACTAAACAGGACTTTGGTAACTTTGTGTTGGTGTTTGCCTTTAAAAATTATGATTTGTGGTATGCTAGTACCCTGTACATTGACACAACCGGTGATGGTAACACTTTCGGCGTGTTCCGAAGATTGTAAATGGATCTTTTGGCTCCCTTCTGTGCCAAAACAGTCTGCTGGTGATTAATTTCTCATCCATGTTGTGAGTATTTTCAGGTCGAGTTTTGAGATCTAATTTGTTATAAATTTCATTCAGTCTCTGGAAATAGGCATCAACAATAAATTTATTTAGTTTTTGAGCAATAGCCGGGTTCATAAACTGAGCCCTTCTACGTGATATTTCCGGATGTCTCTTCATGAAATTCTTAAACCAATCCTTACCAGCAACTTTATATTGTTGATTGAAAGGATGCTTGATGACATTCATTTCGCAAAATTTGAAGACTAACCGGCGGCGAATCTGTAATGTAATCCTATTGCAGCAAAACTCACAATTCTACTCACAAGCTCAGCTTCCTGTTCGTCATTCAGTAAAGGTTTTCGGCCTAAGGTTTTATTTAAACTGCCGGTTTGGAGGTGGTTTCGTATAGTCACTTTATACCTTTACCTCTAGGCACTTTATACCTTTCAGCAGCTTTCTGCGTGCTCAACCGTCCACATTGTACTGCTCGGACTGCCGCGACCAGGTCGTCTTCGGTCCACAATGCTCCTTAGGAGGCAATGTGATCGTAAGTAATCTATAAAACCATAAATCCATTAGGAAACAGTTGTAATAAAACATTCCTAAAGGCATAAAATAAACAGTAAATTGGACACTTAATGATGCTTTAAAAGGAAGGTAATAAGGCCTATGGTTGAATTTTATATTAGAGCTGAGCGTCCGCCGGCCATGATTAATGCTGCCGCACTGGCGGCAGCACGCGGGCGAGCAAGTCGTGACAAGTTTGGGGCGCCATCCGAGATGGTTAGTAACCTATGATACTCAATTCGGTCGGTGGAAGTTATTTTGAATAGTTTTTTGCTTACTTAGGCCTTATTAACCAACATGCCTAATTGGTCGCACCTACCTTACTTTCACTTTAAGTTATAAGTATTTCATAAATGCATCGCAAAAGAAAAAACTAGGCAGGTACTTCACAGTCAGAAAAGCATAGCTGGTTTAGAACACACTGTCGTTTTTTTCATACTTCCTATTTAACGTCTGACTAAAATCCCACCATGTAATATCCATCGCATTAACTTAGTAGCTTATTCACTTTTTCTTTCTTTTTAATAGTTTATTTTGGAATATAGTTTTAAGATTCAGCCTGGTTACGATTATCAATTCTTATATTTAGATGTTTCTAAAAAATAACCTAGTGACCTGAAGGACACAAACGCAGCACAACACAAGCTCAGAAGAACACCTGCTATCTTGGTCGCCGCATGCAGGTGCATTGTCAACCTTGAAGGAGACACCTGTCTTTAGGTGTGATATCCGTGACAGCTTTGTGTATCAAAAAGTGGTTTAACGATAATATTCTACTTTACTAAGGTACCCTAATACATTTATGTAGGCAATTTCTTTCTTTTAGTAGCTTACTGGAATAACTTTTATCTTCACCATGGGCCGTGTTCGTTTTACTTGGGATTGTGCTCCATAGAAATGGTGACTTCTGAAAACTCCAGTCGAAGTGCGAAGTAAAGATCTACTAAGTACGTCTACAAAATAATGCAACATTGAACGGTGTCTTGCGCGTGGTATAATATTGGGTCGATTGTTCTCAGATAATTATATTTTTTGGTGGCCTTCAACCCTTATTTTTCCCCCCCCTAACCGGGTCTCCCTTCTCC